>WEKX01023061.1:0-48521 GCA_013390025.1 Pitta sordida | reverse complement strand
ACTACAAGCGCACCCTGCTGCTGCGGCACCACCTCTCCGCCGAGCATCGCCTCAACGAGCCCGGCGGCGCCGAGCAGGTACGGCCCGACACGGGCAGGGAGGGGGCGGTCTCGGCCTCCCCTTTCGTACAGGAGGGGTTTTCTGTGCCCACGTGTGTAAACTTGTTTTTGGGTTGTGGGTTTGTTTTTGTTTTTTTTCCGGCTGCCCGTCCCTCTCGCTGTCCGGCGGGGTGGGCACACGGCGCTCCTCTGGCTCGCTGCCCCCTGGGTGCGGGTGCCGCTGTCCGGGCACAGGGCACACGGGAGCACAGGGCACACGGGCGGGCACAGGGCACCCGGGCGGGCACAGGGCACACGGGAGGGCACAGGGCACACGGGAGGGCACAGGGCACACGGGAGGGCACAGGGCACACGGGAGCACAGGGCACACGGGAGCACAGCCGCAGCTCCAGCCCTGCCCCGTTCCCGTTATCCATAAGTGCGGCTCTCCCCCGTGCCGCTTTCATTCGTTCGTCTGTTTATCTCGGGANCAGCTGAATCCTCTCCCATCCCGGGGGGGGGGGGGGGGGGGGGAAAAAAAAGTTGCGCAGGAATCCCAGTGTCACAGCACTGATTTAAATAGGCTCGCTACAACTTCCTCCTGCGGTGCGGGCGGAGGGAGGGCAGTGTCCGGCCGCCTGTGTAAGGGGGCTGCCAGCGGGACATTGCGCTCCGCGCTGCGGCCCCGGGGCGCTCCTGGGGCCACTCGGCTGCTTCACCTTCTGCGCGTTTAAATCGGGTTATTTTTTTCCCGATTGCATTGCTTTGGATCGAGTTGCTGGGCAAGAAGTCTGCAATCGGTCGGTGTGTGTTTGAGATAAACATGCGGTTTCCTGAAAGCCGTGTTACTCTGCCAGCGCTGCTCTGACGCTTTAGGAGTAGTGAAACTCATCACGTTCCTCGCTGAACTTAAAATCACTGTGTTCCTTGGCTGCTCTCAAGGGTGAGGCAGGGCTTGCTCTAGAACGTACGTGGATGGAAAGCCCCTGAAGAATACTCGCTTTGAATCCGCAGCCTTCTGCAGCTTTCCCTCCGAGGATTAAAGTTCGGTCGGTCGCCTCGCTGGCTCTAAACTTGCCTGCGGGCACTAACTAGTGTGCTTCGGGTTAGGCCAGTCTTTGAATTCTTAGCCTGTTAACCGGAATTAATCCCCGCTCACTCCGTTTCTCCCCGCTTGGAACTCGGGTTTTAATTACTACACCCGTCTTGATTGTCCGGCTTTATCTGGAGTCTGAAATGTAATGCGGTACGTAGATTGAGTTTATTGCTTGAGCGCTTTAAGGAGCTCGGGGTACCTTGGACAAGAGCTGCTAATTCAGATGTTCGTGCAGGGTTTTAGAATGACTCATAAAATGTTAGGTGAACACAGGTTTTCCTAGAGCTGGTTAGAGGAGGTATGCAAATTTGATGTGGAACTGCCACAGGGACTGCAAGAAGAACCTTGTGGTACACATAGATGGGTTATCAAAAATATTGGTTTTGGGCTTAAAAATGCAACATTCACCTTCAGGAACATTAATGCTTCCTTTTCCGTGAGTGTTTTTCTAAGGCAGCTCCTGTTACAGGCGTTTCGTGGCTGTAGGTCATCTTATCAGTTTCCTGCTGTCTGGGTTTGCTGTTCGCTCTGCAGTGTTCTGGCCAAACACGCTTTCAGTAACTTGTTTATAATTAAGAAACTTTCATTCTTAGGTTTTTTTACATCTTTTAGATCTTTGGAAACGTTCAATTTTGTACAATGTTATTGCAGTGTATTCCTTAATGCCTTGTTGCCTAGTGCCTAAATTTGAGGTATGAATGGTTTCCCTTGTAGAGGTATGTTATCCTGTGTTACCTAGTAGATACAGCTAACTCCTGCTACGTTTGGAAGTCTCTCACTTTGAGGCATTTAAATGAAGCCTCTTTCAGGCATTTTTTTCCTTCTTAATTTACTAGTTTGTTCTTTCTGTCCTCCTATTCCCAGTCTGCTGTAAAATTGTTAAATAGCAGAAGGGAGGACAGAATATTGGCTTGTTGTCGCAGTAGCCTAAAAGTTAATGTAAGTATGTATTTGAAGATTGCAAGTGTTTATTTGAAGACCTTCGTGGGAAGGTCATGAGAATCCTAGTAAAAATGAGCCTCTGCTTTTATACCACTGATAGTTTAAGGAAAAGTATTTGTAGTAACTGTAATGAAGGAAGCAGTAGGACAGATGAGTCAGTGGTTCTTTTGCACGGTGTTAAAAGTTCTGACAAAGGTAGCTGTACAGAGATTGGTGTTTTCAAGTGGAAAACATTACATTTCGATTTAAAACTTCTCACGAGGACAGGAATTGTGGTTTTTTTCAGGAGTTAGTGTAGTTTTCTTTGTGGTGCACTTTCAGGTTACACTGTCTTTATCACAAACCTGATTAAGAGTCTTTGTTTTCTTTCCACTTCTATGTTTAGTTTCCATATCCTTTCATACTTTTAATGGCACTTGAATTTCTTTCGATACGTGTGTTTAAATTAATACCAAAACAATAGCCCCATTTTCCCCTTAATGCTGTGATACCAGATACTTGGAATAAAGTAGGTAATTTGTACCCTGACCGTATTTCCAACATACATAATGAGGCACCAAAGCCATTTAGATTTAATGAAACTTGGGAGAGATCTTTCAGCCTTTGTGTTAGAGACAGCACGCATGTATTCTGGACTTGACAAGCCTCAACTGCAGGGCATGTTTAGCAGCTGCTAATAAACATATGGCATCGTGCCACCGTTCAAGTGTGGAGAGGAAATTGGAGGTGTTAAGGCAGTAAAGCAGTGCAAATTTCTATAGGTCTCTTGGATGTTACACTCGTGAAGAAATGAATGACGATTTCAGTTTATTTTTGGGATACATTTAATTTGGAGTGCCAAAATACATCACAAGTGGTTGCAGCTGCTGTAATTCAAGGGTATTGAGCTCTCGGCCAATGCTTCTTTCTAAGATCAAATTCTTGACTTTTTTCTATTCTGGTTTTTAAAATAATCTGCCTCTGTATTAAATCTTATCATCAGCTTGAATCACCGTTGTTTTTTTAAATAAATGGACTATTGTGTTGCAATTATTTTAAGAAATGGGTGCTTACTGGGAAATCACTGCAAAATATTTTAATTGTTTGATGCGTTTAGGTTTATAAGATGCAGAGTTGCTGCTGGGGGTTCCTCCCCTCAAACCAGCTTTCTAAAACATTTTCTCTTTGCACGTAATTTGAGGCTAGGCTTTGGAAATACTGCCAGAAAAGCTTTCTCCAAGCCTAACAGGCATGCCGGTTTAAAGCAGAAGTTCTCCAAAAGGAGGAAGGCCTTTGATGTGTTACTCCTTCTATGCAAACTGTAATTGTTCGTTTTATGTGAGCAGTGATGAATGGAAGTCGTGCTGCAAATGTAAGAGTTGCATTACGTGCTCCAAGTTAACTTCTTGATTTAGCAGAGCAAAGAAGTTGAGAAGAAAGTCAGAGTAAGGACTGTTTTGTACTTTCACGTAGTGTTTTTGCATCACCTCAAACTACTCAATTTGATGTTGGAACAGTTTTAAATTGCTGAGTTTTCTGTGTAGAGTGGCAGCAGGGCATCCTGTGTGCAGCTGATGGGACCGTATTTTGAGATCATTTTCCTCTGTAGCTGTGTGTGGTGAAGAGGCTACTGATAGCTTCAGGACAAGAATTAATTTTGAGGCATAGGGAACTGCTGTGGAGTAAGATGTGGTAGTGAGCAAGGGATTACAAAAATGTGTCATAACTACTTCTCATATACACAGAGCTCAGAGGGAAGCTGTGGTTAGATTGGTTTGGGTTTTTTTTTTATTCTTGCTCCCAGGGACAGAGTATGCTGGTGGAAAGGAGGAGGAAGGAAAGCAAGCTTCTACTAGCAGGTTTAGATCATCTGTTTCTGCTCCTATTAGCTTTTAGGCAAGTTTAATTAGTGAATTATATGTGTAGTAGTACACCTTTGGACATATTCAGGAAGTCAGACTATTTGAAACTGAGCACAGTATTAGTTTCCTAGAGTGGTCTCTGTTCTGTTAGACTGCTTCTTAATCTCACCCACAGAGAGAAATTTGACTTACAATGACTTACAATTCCATGAATTGAAATGAAATTGTGCTGATTCGTTTTGCTTTTAACAGTTTTTATTAAAAGGCTCAGGTGGTTTAGCATTGACATAACTTAGGTGATGAGAATACTTGGTCTGTATTCTGAAAGTCTAGTTGGCATCCAAGCAAATACTGTTAGTTTCTTGTTTTCATCGGAAAAATAGAACAGATGATGTGCTGTGCAGGTAGCAGAAGTTTGGAAGTATGCTTTTTTTTCCCCTGTAATTATTTTATGCACCTTGTCTCCTGTTGGACTGGATAGTATTTTTTCTACACAAATGTTTAAAACTCTCCAAGTGATAGAATTTGTGTGTTTTTGTTTCTCTTAGTAAATAGTCAGTTCTACTTGTCACACTTGGTGTACACAGGCTTAGTGTCTGTTCACATGTCGGACTCTTTTCATTTGAATTGTAGCGTTAGGGTTAAGTGTTTCCGTACCAGCAGTTAAACAGTTCTCTCTGATATTGCAGTCAGTTTTAAAAATGTTCATATGCCCACTTGTATAAAGCTGTAATACTGGTCTCTTCCCCCAGCACACCCCTGTAACATCTTTTTTCCACTCAACTTCTGCTCTGCACTTAGAACTAAGACTTGGGTCTTGTGTTTCTGAAGCGCATTTGTGGTCTGCAACCCCTCTTTGCTACGCTGACTTATCTTTTTCTCAAGAACAAAAAAAAACCCCAAACATTGTAAATACCAGTTTAATTTTTCCCCAGCTTGTTGGCTATGTATACTTGCTCACTTAAAATGTACTCTGTCTCCATTCTTTAATCAAACATTTGTTAAAAGTAAAGAACTCTACTGCACATAGTAGGGTTTTTTTAAATTTTATGTGGTGTTTAACATGTTCTCAGAGAAGGAAATTGGCAGCTCTCATAGCCTTTAGCTAACATTTACTGTGTGAGGTGCGAGTCACTGATGATTGACGAGAATGACAACACTTTAGAGCACCATAATTTTCATCTTAATCTGATCCAATGTCAGTGTAATTGGTGTTTTGAAACTACACAGTGCTCCCTTGCTGGATTGACAAGAAGCTAGTCCAGAGCCGAAATTTGCTGAGAACTGAGAGTGATAGACTTGGCTGTCAGATGTTTGGGGCATGCTCTGTTTCACAGCTCTGATCTGAAGAAGTACTTGGGGTGTGTCAGAGTACACAGAAAAAACTAAGCTGAGCTTGGACAAAGATCTGTTGCTTTTTTTCATGCAAAGACCTCATTGCTTTTATTTCTACCTCTTTGTTGAGCTGTTTGTCTGAGAAGGGTAAAGATTCAGAAGCAGGTTGAATGAGATGGCGAAGTGAAATTATTTGTCAGGAGGTACTGAAATTGCACGGTGTTAGTTTTGGTTATGTGGAGTGTTACTTGCTGCTTATAGATGTAAACACTATTTCAGGTGTAGTTACAGCCTCAGTTGTCACTCCAGCGACCCACACTAGGATTATAACTTCTCTCATCCTAAACTGTATTGGATCCATCCAGTTTTGAACTCTCCTTATTGGTTAGAGAAGAAGAGAGAATCTTGGACATCCAGTATAAACCAGACTCTCATTATTACAGCTCTTAATGGCAGTGTATGTCAACTCATACAAGTATGG
This sequence comes from Pitta sordida, assembly GCA_013390025.1. NCBI lineage: Eukaryota > Metazoa > Chordata > Aves > Passeriformes > Pittidae > Pitta > Pitta sordida. The sequence continues at coordinate 42,788 of WEKX01023061.1, read as the reverse complement.
TCTCTAATATGCCAGTCTGTGTTTTCTGCTTTCTCCTGGCTGCTGCTTTGTAGCAGCTATGAGTCATCATTTTCTAAATGCTCTAAAATCCAGTTCAGATCTCTTGGCACTTACCAGCCTCTCACTGTCTGAACTGATTTTTAATAATGAGTTACTTCTTACTGTTGTATTATCTGGTAATATCAGCTTTTAGCAGATTTTTGGAAGTCATGTTTAAGATCGCATATTGAAAAGGTTGTGTCTTTGTAATAAATACTTGCCAGTTAAAGGTGTAGCCACTGGAAGGTTTCAGTGAAGCTTGATTCAAGAAAGTCTTAGCTAAGTAACTTAATGGAAGCTTAAGTTTTTTTCTGGTAATCTGCAGTATTCTGTCTACTTGTCATGTGTGTATCTGTCTAATCCTAAACCCACCACAGTATAAATGTTTAATTTATCTGACTGTATAACTATCTGTTATTATATCTACTTCAGGAATATGTTTTCTTTAAAACATACAAGACAAGTTGGGAGATACAGACCTAAGATGTGTGTTCTCTCAGCATGAGATAACGTTGAATCAGTTATCAGGATTCTGCTTGTTTAAGTGGAGAATTCTAGGGAAGAACAAGGGGTTGGATATGTGAGAATCATCTAATTCAATCTTTGCAAAGAGAGACTCCTGAATCTTTTATGTATGTGAGTTAAGAACAACAAGTACTTCACGCTCAACTAAATATGTATTTCCTTACTTTTGGCTGAAATTTCACTTCCTTTGCCCTCAAGGAAACTCTTTGTTTCAGATTTGGGGGTGGAAGGTGCAAAATAACATGATTCTTAATTTTCCAAAATACTTTGTTAATTATATATTCCTGTCTGCCTTTGTGACCAAGAACATAATCTTAACATTTTTTTGTTATTTATGCTCCTAAGTATATTTTCATATCCTTATTATAGTGTTGGAGGACTAAGAAGAGCATTCACTAAGAACTAACTATGTTTGTGGTTTTATAATTGCAGGAGGCAGAATTACCATCAGAACTGAATAATGAAGGATACTGTGATTTTAACAGCAGGCCAAACGAGAACTCTTACTGCTATCAGCTCCTGCAAGAGCTCAATGAGCAGAGGAAGAAAGGCATTCTTTGTGATGTTAATATTGTGGTGAGTGGGAGGGTCTTCAGAGCTCACAAGAACATCCTGGTTGCAGGCAGCCGTTTCTTTAAGACTTTATATTGCTTTACAAACAAAGAAAACCGGAACCAAACCACTGTTACCTATTTAGATGTTGTTGCTGTTCAAGGTTTTTCTGTCATTTTGGACTTCTTATATTCTGGTAACCTCGTGCTTACGAGCCAAAATGCCATTGAAGTAATGTCGGTGGCCAGCTACCTTCAGATGACGGAGGTTGTCCAGTCCTGCCGCAACTTCATTAAAGATGCCTTAAACATAAGTATAAAATCAGAAGCTCCAGAGACTGTTGTAGTGGATTACAACAGAAGATCTGTTAGTAGAGATGGTTTGTCTCCAAGGGATCAGAAAGTTGCCAGCTTCTGGGCAACACGAAACCTTACCAACTTGGCAAGTAGTATAAAAACTGAGAATGATCCCTATCCTATTGATGAGGGCCAAATGGAAAGCTACCAAATGAATGACTGCAGTTGGGTCCAGGACAGCTCACCTGAAATGGCTGAAAATGAGTCTCAAGGTGAGGGAAAAGTTTTCGTGTGGAATGACATGGGTGCACAGGGACAATCAGTTCAAGAGCCTGGAAAAGCAAGAAGGAAAAACCAAACTGCAAAGAGATTTATTTATAATATACCACCTAATACTGAAGAGAACTCAGAAGATTGCTCAGTGTTGCAACCATCAGTCCCATATCCAGAAGAAGATCTGTCGTTCATTAAAGAAGAAGCAGGTAAATATTGCTTGATGTCAGTGATGGTATTTGAAAACTAAAGTATTGGATGAAGTATCCGACCATGTAACTTTTATAAAGGTATGTTGGCTAGGATTAGTGAAGTCGGCACACCAGTCACTGTTACTCAGTTACCAGTCTGATTCCCTGCTCGGGGCACAGCAGGGATCTTCAGCCAGACAGAGGAATGGCAGTGCCGTGCATGCAGGGTGGAATGTGCAGTTTGCGTTTGGGGCTTGAATTGAGGATCCTTATCGGCTGGCACAAACTAAAATTGTTACCTTTATGTTTAACCTGTGGCAACTGTTAGGTACAGACCCAGGGAATGATTACTGCTGGCTAATGAGTATTAGCTGGCTGTAGGGAGAGCAAGGGCCTTCGTAATTTCCTTCCCTACTCTAGCAAAAGATTTTTCTGGTAGTCTCCTTCGCTTGAGTCTCACCCAGAAAGTGAAGTCAACATTCTGCTGATATTTTTTTTTTATTGTAGTGGTATCTGGGAAGCTACAAGGTGGAGTAATCCCAGCTACTTAAAGCAGGTTTGTGAAACATGAGACACAGATGCCGCAGTGACACATACGTATTTGAGAGGAATATATTTTTGTTGTACTATGCTTTAAACAAATTCTGAGGGTGACTGAATTAATAGGATTTTTTTTTCATTAAGAATCTATGCTTAATGTAAATGGTAGAATAGGATTCAATGTTTGTTGAACAAACATGGTCATAGAGAGAAGTATAAGCAGCAGACTCTTCACAGTGTAATTGTGATTTGGGACAGTGTAATTAAGTTCAGGGTTTTTTTTTTTCAGTTATTGTGCTGTATGAATACTTGATGTATTTTAAGTGCTGTCACTTACCTAATCACTTTCTGATGAGCAGTTTTGAAAACTTGCAGCAATTTAGGTGTCAAAATAAAGATGGATTTGAGACATAGCTGGAATGAAGTTCTTTAGACATGTCTGTTTCTAAAGCAGTTTAAAACGCATCTCTGCTTCACCCATCAAGGGGCTGCAAATGGATGTGTACCTCCAGCACAGGATACCTCCCTGTAGGGTGGCACAACAGGGCAGCTCCGGAGAAGTAGCTGTGCTGAGGAGCTCATGTTGTTCTGTGAAAGCTTCAGGGGTTTGCTGTCTCACAGGTCTGGGGACATCTGCTTTACCTCTGCTTGAGAGTGTGCACTTAGAGAGTGCTGATCCTCTCTTACTGTCCAAGCTTTCTTAGACTGTGCATGGTTTTTCTAGCTGAAATCACAATAGAAACTGTGTTTCAAAAACATGGCAATTGCTGACAGCCCTTGGGTCCACAGCCCCGGGTGAGATCTAGCCTTAAGTAAAGCACCTTTAGACCCAGATAATGTGGATGTTGAGTCCTCAGCGCCCACACAACAAGGCTGCCTGTTCTGGGCTGCACTACTCACTGCAGTTGCAACAGCATGAAAAAGGGAAGCACAGGGTCTGAGGCAGGAGCTGAGTACCTGTATCTCAACTGCACAAACATCGAATTGTGATTTCTGTTTGTGGTTTCTGTGGGGTAGGTATTCAACCTCTCTTACTAATGGAAATACAGAGAATGTCTACTAATTGATTTAGTATAAGAAATATGTGTTTTAATTCTGTGGAATTTGTATGTGTTTTGTGGAGCTTTCTTGAAAAAATAATGGAGGACGTGGGCAGTGCAGTTATGATTAAACAAGCTTAGTCCTGATTTTTTATTTTTTTTTTAATGCAAGCATCACAGTCTCCAGTAACTTCTTATGGTAAAGAATTAGATTACAAAGTATGTCCATGTAGCATCTTGATGAACAGAACTGTGTTGGAGGCTAGGGGCATCCTGAATATGTACTGGGGTGTCTGTCCAGAACCATTTGAAATTCTGCGATTGCAGAGGGAAGTTTGTTTTATTGAGCTGTAAAATACTGTTAACTAGTGATATTCCTGGTATTTTCAGAGCACAGCATATGTGTTCCCAAGTACATAATTACATTTTCTGTCAGCGTTCTAACTCTTTTGGAAGCCGTATCTAGTATTTTTGTAATGCATAGTACCTTTTAAGAGGTTTGTGCATGCACATTGCTTCAAAAAAGGAGTCATTGAAAGTCGGGCTTGGTGTAGCTCACTTTCACTCACACTCTGTGCTTCAGCCCTTGGTGTTCTTTCTTCTAGGCTGCCTCTTTTTCTTCGCTTTGCAAACAAATTCCACTCTTAAACGCTGCTCTTTCAACTCCTCCCTTTATGCCTAAGAAAAGGTGGAAGAGGGAGGAGTGGAGAGTTGGAAGAATGTCAAGAATGAGTTGTAGAGTAACCTGCAGGTTATACGATAACTTTCTAGTATACGTATAACTTTTGGATTAAATTTCTTGTGGAGATGAAAAACTACCAAAAATAATAGTCATTGGAAGGTAAAAGTGCATGAGAAAATGTTGTCTGGAATAGATACAAGACCATGCTGTGAGAAGCAAAATAGAGTAAAACATTATCTTATGAGAGCTAAAAAATGTGCTGTCCCTTTGGCTGCGAAAAGGGACAGAATGAGCTTGTACTGTTACGCTTTGTCATGTTCTGATGGGGATAATCAAGCCTAGCTGTGGTTGTGAGCTGTCAGTGACATGCAAAGTGAGTTCCTATGCCCTTGATTATGGTTTTGGTTGGTCTGGTGCTTTTGTGAGGGGAGAGAAATACTGTAGATATGGTGGAAGGGAAGCCTGTGTAAGAACACTCCACTACAAAAATTAGCCCCAAAGCCACTTCCTTGAATTCTATGGTAAGTGAACTTCCCAATTTGGTACAGCTGGGTAGGTATTAAGTAATACACAACAAAAGCTTTCTGGACCATCTACTCCCTCTCTTGTCCCAGTGAAGCAAATAGGTTAAACTGCTCCTTGCTGAAGGAGGTTTTTCTACAGGTATGGATATGTCAGCTTCTTTCTTTCACTCTGTTGCCAGTGAGTTTATATTTAACATCTTCCTTGTACAAGTACCCCTTTGGTGAACTTCAAGAAAGCTTTCATGAAGTTGAGGTGAATTTGAAGTTGCATGTACCATTTTATATTTACTTAGTTTTGCGCAAGCTTTCAAGACTTACCTGGTTTTAGCTTTATTAATTCAAGTAGCTGTTTAACTAAAACACTGAATGTTACCACCTTTCTCACTATTTTCCCTTTTAGTTGATAATCTGCTAAAAAGGTCTTTACTGTTTACAGCCATCGTACATCCTACAATTAACCATTTACCACAGTGAAAATAACTATGCCGTTTGTCAGCATCTCATAGTTTCTCGTTCATCAAAGCTCAGTGAATATAATTCATCATGTTTTTAATGTCTGTTCATATGGAGTTACGTCCATTTTTCATCATTTCTTGGATATGTTTTCAATCTGGACCTGTTTTTTGGGAGTACAAGTGTCCTCTCCTGAGGCTTCAGAACACAGCTGTGGAGGATTGCTTACACTTTCCAGAGCTGACTGTGTTGATTTTTAAGGAGACTTGTATGCATTATCCCAGTGGCTTGATGGAACTACCACTGGATTATTTATTACCTTGCTTTTCAGGCCAGGTAATGCTGTGTCATGTATTGTGGTGGGTGTAAGGGAAAAGATAACAAGTTCAAGATGAAAACAGCTCTTTGGTGGAACAAGAGGTTTCTGGAATGATTTTGTATGGGTTCCTAAGGAATTTAATTCAGCTTCCTGTAGGAGCAACTACTTTTCAGAAGGCTACAAATAAGAAAATACAGTTCTGGACACACATTTTGTCTGGATTTGAGAGGGTAGTGTAACACAATTTGATTAGGACTTTTACAATAACCAGTTAACTTTGTATTTGAAAAAGTCAAGATAGATGGACATATCTGGAAGTGTAGGGAAAAACCCCACTTGAAGAGTTACAAAGGAAAAAAATAGTAGCTTAAGAAAATTGAGTGCTTTTCCCTACTTTTCCGTGTTACTGTGACTCAGACAGATTTTCATTAGATCTCTGGCTGATATTCTGATTGAAAGCTTAAGATCCTTGAGGGCCTTCTAACATCTTTATTTGCCCAATTCACTATGTAATCTGGTATTGAAGGCAATGTAGGTTTTTAGAAGTCATCTAAAGAGGCTACAACATCCGAGAGTCAGTCTTTTCCCCATCCATTAAATTTACTCATCATCCCGGGGATGATCCCAAAGACAAGCAGGTTCCCACACTTGCATGGTATGGGCTATTGCTGATGCTGCAAGTTAAAGCAATGTTTTGTGTATTAGTGTTGTGAATTTGGTTTTTTGTGAATGGTTTGGACAAGAACATTTTGTGGTATTTACAGCCTTTTTCTGTATGAAAAGCTTTTTTGTTTTTTTGTCTTGTCCCAGTGCAATAGATTCACTGAAAAAATCAGCAGTATAAAGTGTTGATTTTTTTTTTTCATTTATAAAATGGAGATGATGGTGATGATGGTAGCTGCTCCGTAAGTAAAGATAGTCCATGAGAACAGTAACTCCCCCACAAATAAATGGTCTGAAAGAGGAAAGTTCTTAGTGTCTTGTGTTTGTTTCACTGGGGTTGTATTTGTGGCAGAGAGATCAGCAAAATTGCTTTCCCTTTCTTGGGAAGGAGTTTTTCAGGGAATATATGGTAGGCAAGTTGAAATGATATTTGGCATTAGTTGGTGGTCATCTGGCAGGGTTAGTTGGTGCTTGATCTGGTTTCACAGTTAAGGCCATATACCATTTTTTCATGAATAGGAAATAGTAAAACTGGAAAGCAATTGGGAGCAATAGGTGTGGTATGAGTAAGATTGCATTGGCAAAAGGTTTTAAGTGGCTGAGGGAGTCTCGTGTTGCAAGAGGCAGTTGAGCAGTAATGTGCTTCCAGAATAACCCTTTTCAGAAGAAGCAGGGTTAAAGATATGAGAAGTACTGTTTGTTCCGTGAGTAAAGATATTCTTTCCCCCACCTTCCTAGTATGTCTGTCCTGGCAGCGCTGGTTCTTCTGTCGTGTTACCGAACTAAGCAACAAATCCAGCTCTTTAGTTGCAATCCAGATTGTATCAGTAGATTACCACTGCTTTCTTTACAATCCCTGAAAGCTGTGGCCTAATCGCTTATCCTGTCTTTGTCTTTTCTGACACTCATTGCATATTCAAAACAAATAAAAAAACCTGGTGAGAAAAAGATCAGCATTGCCTTTTATTTTACTTTGGTATTTCTAGTGCTAATGTGTATAAAGAAAAGAGAAGTTAAGTTCACTACAGATGTATCTAATACAAAATTTTGTATCTTCTCCCTCATCCCATGTCTATATCTCTTTCTATAATGACCTGTTTAATTTTATCATTGACTTTCTCATTGATTTCCCCTAATCATCTCCAGCTCAGTAATGTCTCCTTTTCTCCCCCCCAGATCAGCATATTTCTGATTTCAGTAAAAGAGCAAAACTAAGGATGTTTGTGACTTGGATATGTTCTCTTTCTGGTGATGCTCTCCTGCCTCTTGCCGTCAGGACCCATGGAAGATTTGCGTTTCTGACTTCTGGTTATCCTTTTTCCTGAGAACAAACAGTGGAACATAAAATCCTTTGATAAAGTTTTTGTCAGCGGTGTAAGAGCCTACACAACCACTTCACTGTATTTTGGACTCTCTCACTTCTCAAATTGTGAATTTTAGTGATGATATTTCATCAGTTGATTTGGTTTCTAGATTTTTTTATTATTATAGTAATCCTTCGCTACTTCGTGGTTCACCATTCGTGGCTTCAATACGTTGCAGGGTTTTTCCCCAGCTTTACTGCATTTACTGCTACCTCGGGGATTTGGCTTATCGTGGCATCTTTCTTGAACCGACCCCCGGGATGACTGTATTACTTTGGGGTTTGTTGTTGATTGCTTTTTTAAGATTGTGTTACTGATAGCCTCTTATGTCTGAGGGCTTGAAGAATGGGTGAATTTTTGAGGCTATTTGACGTTTGTATAATTAACTTACCTTTCTACAGTCCAGTTGATTTCCAAGGGGCATATCCTTAGAGCAGGGAGAAGTTGTAATCAGATCTCTTGGTCTGGACATACAGAACACTGTTCCTTCTAATGATCTTCCTTTTTTTCTTTTTTAAAGATGTGCTGTACTACAGTCTGTATTTTCCCCCTGTGCACTCCCCCCCCCAGTCTATCAGTACAGCTGCAGACAGCGTTGCTTTCAGTCTCCTGTCAAGATCATCTGGGTTAACTGACGTTGGCCAGAACAGGTCAGATGATTACTGCCTGCAGTTTTGCAAGCAGATTTCAGAGGGCAGTATCCCTCTGGGAGGAGGAATGGGAGATGTTATGAGCCACGGATGTCTGCAGTGCCTTGTGGTTGGCTCAAGCTACACTTGGAAATGCACCTGACTGCAGGCTCTGCATGCACCCGGGCAAGCTGGTAGAGCCTCTGTATTGCACTTCCAGTCTCTGTGTAATTCATGTCTCACTTGTGTGGATCAGCAATTAGACACGAGAGATGCCTATTTTGTGGCTTTGTTTTGAACGCGTTATATGTGTGCTTAATCTAGAAAGCAGGTTTTCTAGGTCAACGAATTATTCTAAGAATAAGCATTAGGTTTAATTATTATCTACTTAGTCCTGTACTGTGCAGGGACTGAAGTGTATGTAGCAACCTCTTATCTCTTAGTGTCTGTGCTGGTGTTTTTATGTTGTAGAAAGTCTTCCCTTCAAATTGGAGGTAGAAAGACTTGGTAGCTGCTGTCTACACTAGATGATAAATCTTACATCTGTTTGGCTTTATGCTGAGTTTTATACTAAGACCTAGTACTATGTAGGGATTTGAGCTCATGACTTCCCTCAAATTTGAATATCAGCTTGTAGTGGTTTGACCCTGGTGGGATGCCAAGGACCCACTAAAGCCACTCTCTCGCTCCCCTCTGCAAACAGACAGGAGAGAAAATATAACAAAGGGTGTCATGATCTTAGATAAGGACTGTAAGAAATCCTTTGGTGATCACCCATCACAGGTTAAACGTACTCCAAGTGGGGATATTAAGAATTTATTAATAACAAGATCAGATCTTAGAGTGAGAATAACAATAAATAAATCTTTGACACCTTCCCCCCCACCCCCTGCCTTTCAATTTCTACCTCCACACCCCAGTGGTGCAGGGGATGGGATTGGAGGTCGCAGTCAGGTGTTGTTGCTGTCACTGCTCAGACAGGGAAGTCCTTTCCTGCATCCCATGGGGTCCTTCACAAATTTCTCCAGCATGAGTCCCTCTCACAGGAGATTTAGTCCTTCATGAACTTCTCCAGCGTGAGTCCCTCACACAGGGGACAGTTCTCCATTAACTGCTCCAGTGTGAGTCCATCCCATGGGCAGCAGTTCTTCAGACACTGCTGCCACATGGGTCACTTCTCCACAGGGTGCAGTCCTTCAGGCACAGGCTGCTCCAGCGTGGGTCCCCCACAGGTCAGCAGGTCTCTGCCAGGACCCTGCTCCAGCATGGGCCTCCAGCCTCCTTCCAGCATCCACCTGCTCCAGTGTGAGCTCCTCCCTCTCCTTCTGTACTAACTTTGGTGTCTGTATGGTTGTTCAGATATTCTCACTGTGCTCTGGCAGCTGTCTTCATCTCTGCCCCCACAGCTTTTCTTCCTTCGTAAATATGTCATCAGAGAGGGATTACTGTTACTCCTGATTGTCCCGGCCTTGGCCAGTGGCAGCTCTGGCCTGGAGGTGGCTGGCATTGGTCCTGCCAGAACTGAGGGAAGCTTCCAGCAGCTTCTTGAAGAAGCCTCCCCTCTAGCCCCCCCCAGCTAGTACCAAAGCCTGGGCACAGAAAACCCAATACACAGCTGTGTGCGTAAATGATGTTAGTTTTTCTGTATCTAAGAGAACACAGATTGAATTTCACTGTCAGAAGTGACAGTGTTGTAAATGTACTCAGCTTTATCAATTCTTACTCATGGACAGTTTTTGGTGTAGGTATATGCTGGAGGAAGCTGTTCAATATTGCCTTTACACCACATACACGTTACATCTGTGAGCAGTAAAGACTTGTTCTGCTAATCTTAAAAGTAGTTCTCCCATAAGTGGGGGAAAGCGATTAAAATATTTTGATCACTGATCTTTTACTGTTCAGCTAGAGATGGGACATTTCTATTACAGGGTGGGAAAAACCCATAAAGAAAAGATGAAATACATATTTTAAACAGATTATAAAGATTGTTTTATTCCTTCTTCTGCTAGATCATGAAGCCTGTTTTTATTTGCAGGCTTTTAACCTTAAGGCCAAGTCATTTTTGCTCTTGCCCAGAACTGTACAACGCTGCTTCCTCACTAATCCTTCCTTGTGTATTACAGAAGGAAGCTTTGCTGCTCACCTCAAAGGAATGTGTAGTTGGCATGTCTATAGGGTGTCTGTGTTCTATTCCTTGAGCTGTTGAGATGTCATTGCTGAGTCCACCGCTCCAAATTAGCATAAGGAAATCTTGCCTCTTTTGGACATAACAGCTATTAGAGTCTGTAATTAAAAAAAATTTCCTCACTGCTTTGTTTCTTAAAGGGTAGAGAGATTTATTCCCTTCCCTTTCCACCTCTTTCTTTCTATACCAAAACAGCTAGATGGATGAGCTAAAATACTGATATTTCTCTTTCTTCATCTACACAAACTCTGCATTTTAAAAACTCCAGTTCAATGCTTGGTTTGGCTGTTGTGATCCAGCTTTGTCATTTGCCTTTGTGTAATGGATAGGATAGAATTACAAGCTTATTAAATGATATCCTTCTGAACTGTTGTTTTATGTTGCAGACAAAACCACTGCTGCCAGCTGTAACATTGCTGGAGCAGTAAATGAAACTACTGTATATGTCTAATTCTGTGAGGATTTGTAATACGTACTTTTTTCCAGTAAAACTGTAAGTTGTATTTGAGTAGGCAGCTTGCCACTAGTTGCATGAAATTCTACTTTATTCTAAGAGAATGTCCTTTCCTGAGAAAGTCCTTCAAATGAGCAGTGTAGGGATAAAGCAAAACGTTTTTGGACTAGTAAAACAATTTGACTTGAAAGCAAAAATGTGTCTGCCTGCTATAAAGCCCTCCTCAAGACTTTTCACAATGGTGACACGGGGAATCCCGTGTAAGGACATGAGCACTATCCAGACAAATAAAATGAAATGTGCCAGTTACCGCTGCAGTTTGTTTGCCTGTGAGGAAAGTAATGAATTTGAGTTCATTTTCCTACAAGCTCCTGTCTTGGGGACATGGGGCAAGATTGATTTGCACTCTGGACACAAGAGTCTTTGCCCCACAACTATGATTTGTGTCAAATTCCTAGTGCAGCTTTCTTTTGTACTATTTATAGTTCCCTTCTCTGTGTGTTCTGTGAGAGTGATTCCGTGTTCACTGATGCAATTTTTAGTTGTTACAAAAGTATAGAATTATCTGAGAACATGTTGAATTGGAAGGGGCCCATAAAGATCATTGAGTCCAGCCCTTAGCCCTGTACAGGACTGTCCCCAGGAGTCACACCATGCGCCCAAGAGTATCATTCCAATGCTTCTTGAACTGTCAGATGTAGTGCTGTGACTGCTTCCACTGGGAGCCTTTTCCAGCATGCAAACAACCTCTGGATGAAGAAGCTTTTTCTGATATCCAATCTAAACCTCCCTTGACACAGCTTCAGGCCGTTCCCTTGGCCTGAAGGTATGGTATGTTCACCATAGAAAAGAGATCAGTGCCTGCCCCTCCTCTTCCGCTTACGAGGAATTTGTAACTGCAGTGAGGTCTCGGTCTCCTGTTCTCCAGGCTGAACAGACCAAGTAACCTCAGCTGCTCGTCGTGCGGCTTCTCCTCAAGGCCCTTCAGTGTTTTCATTGCCCTCCTCTGGACACTCTCTAACAGCTTCATATCTTTCTTATATAGTGGTACCCAAAACTGCACACGATATTCAAGGTGACGCCACAGCAGTGCAGAGTGCAAAGCAGGACCATCCTCCCTCGACCAAGCAAGGATCTTTTTTAAGCACTGTTACTTCTGAATGGTTTTCTTCCTTTAAAAAGGGAAAAGGGATTAAATGACAACGTGAACTCCATTAAGAACTTGTCTAAAGACCAAATGTAAATACACAAACTAGTCTTTTAAGCTTAAATAGTCTGGGTAATTATCATCTCTTGCATTGATGTGGTTGTGAAGTAATAGAGATGATTATTCAGAAAAGGATTTAGACACAGCTGTAGGATACTTTATATAAATAAAGGTATTTAAAGTACTTTATATATACCATAGAGATGTTCTAAGGCAAGGTAAAAATCATACCTCCAGTAGAAAATGTTTACTTTTGTACCAGGGCAACTGCCCATGGCACACCAAATGAAATCACTGCACAAAGCTGTTGTAGAGAAGCCAGTGGAAAGCCTTTCAGCCTGGTCATGATGGTAGGGAGGGAATAAATATCCTTACCATAAAAGTAGTACAAAAAAAGCTCTGAATCTTTCTCTGGATGGGGAGAAGAACTGGTGCTGTGGAGAGCAGTTAAAAATCTCTTCATTGAAATTAGGAATGCAGTTATTTCTTGGTTTCAGTCTTGAATGCTATGTGGAAAAAGAGTGTAATTACTGTTTTAAGGTTAGAAAGTTTTGTGTCGCAGTTTAAAAAGGTGACATATTTTGCTAAACAGCACGACTGATGAGAACCCAGGAAGCTAAAGTAAGACTGTGTCTTTAATAGCTACTTCTAGTGACTTCAAGTACGGACTACTGCCTGGTGCTTCTAGTGACTTCAAGTACGGACTACTGCCGGGTACTTCTAGTGACTTCAAGTATGGACTGCTCCCGGGTACTTCTAGTGATTTCAAGTATGGACTGCTGCCGGAATCTTGGCCAAAAGAAGCTTGGGAGAATGGTAAGTATATCTGATGAAGAGAACCCCTACGAGAGGCAAAAGAGACAAACTTATTTGTCTCTTGTGTCACTGCTTGTAGGACTGGATAATAACAATGCTTAGCTTTTCTTTGCAACTTTGAAGTATTACTGAGATATCATTTATGGTTTTCTTTAAATATTTTGGTTTTTACAGTGGAAGAAATTAGGTCATCAGAAGGTGGAATTTGCTAGCAGTCAAGGAATTAGAACCTGGGTCTTGGGAGGTCTGCTTGTTCTTAAACCCTTAAATTCCTATATTCCTTACAGCCCTGATGTCTGCCTGTTACACCCCTATAGATGTGTACAGGGCTTGTTTTTCTTCACAGAAGCTGTTATGTGACAGTATGTTGACATGCAGCTCACACGAGTGCTCCAGTATGCCAGTGTGAACTTCTGAATACGTATTAGCAAAATTGAACTTCTGTATTATGATGGATTTTGAAGCTTGGGGGAGGCAACTCCAGATAAGAGCCTGCAGGGCAGTTGCTTGTGTTTTCTTCCTGCCGGCCTGAACATTAGAAACCTTTGCACATAGTCATGTAATCCAAAAGCCAGTGGGCTTTGGATGCTTCTAGGTTGTTATGATTATGTTCATAAATTCTCACCTGTATTAACTTAAGCCAGTATCCTATTCTCAAAATCATCCCTGTATTCCTGTGTGGCCTTCTACACGTCAGCATCCTGTGTTCTTGAGTTTCACACAGTAATAGGCAGCTGCAGCAAACCTGTTGTGCACATATCCTTGGAGCAAATGGTTACCTGTGGTCCAAGGATATGTAAAGAGCTCCCTTCATCTTAAGGAAAGAAGTGAGATATTGTTACTTCTGGAAGTTTTTTCTGCTCTTTATTTTTCTACTGTTAGGCTAAAGTAGAAAGTAGGTCCGATCTGAACCAATAGCTTCCCTTTTTAGCTGTTTCAAAATTATGCTGTCTCTTATTGTCCTACTCTTTTTGTCAATACAGTCGGCCCTCTTGCCCTTCGCACCCCCCGTATTGCGGCCTCACATCTTAGCGGCATGATTTTTGAGCGATGAAGGAGGTCCCTTTTCGCAACCGCGCGTGTGCGACATGGCACACATGAATATTCAATTAGGCAGCATGAATATGCAAATCAACCCGCGCAGCTGCGAGGCCGCTTCCACCCCCCCGTGGTAGTAAAAATACTTTGTTTCCAAGTAGATATTTTTCTAATGGGACCATGCAGATCTTAGCAGTGTTAGCTATTTCTGCAGATAGACCTTGTCCTGATTTGGCTGATGAAAAGTCGTGGGTGCTTCATTGTTTTGGCACCTGTTGATTTTTGTGCACTAGGCAGAACATACTGAAGTGTTTTTGTGTGTTTCATCATCTTTTCTTCTGATGGCTTATTATCTTGTAGGCGATTCCTCTGCTTTAATCATGAACAAGTTGAAGTGTCCACACTGTAATTATGTAGCCAAATACAGAAGAACACTAAAGAGACACTTGCTAATTCACACAGGCGTGAGGTCTTTCAGTTGTGACATCTGTGGGAAGCTGTTTACACGAAGAGAGCATGTAAAGAGACATTCCTTGGTAGGTAATCTTGAGCGTATGTGTATTGAGTGGGTTTTTAGTGTTTTAGGTTTTTGGGTAGTTGGCAGAAACACTTTTCTCTGATTTGTGGTAAATTGTTTTGTCTTAATCAGAAATGTATGAAGATAAACATATTTATCATAACTATACCTTTTGTATTATTAATGGCAAATGCAGTGTCAATTAAGACAGTCACGGGAACTCTGGTAACTCCAAGATCATTTTGAAAGTGCCATGATGGAGATGCAGTATATATAAGTATTCTGTAGATAATGAAAGGCAGTTTCGGCACATCTTGTTCTGTAATGCTGCATCACTGTTTTCTGTGAGCACGCCTTGTTAATATCTTGGAGCAGTTCTAAAATGTTTATTTCACAANCTGTTTTCTGTGAGCACGCCTTGTTAATTCAGCAGCTGTACAATATCTTGGAGCAGTTGTAAAATGTTTATTTCACAGCTAGACAAAGCTGTAGCATAAGGTCTGCTTTAAGGTTTAGGAAAGAATGAAAAATACCCGATGCAACAAGTTCACGCTCCTGACAGACTACCAATGCCGTAATCAGCAGTTGAGCTTACCCTGTCCTGTGCATGTTGCATAACTTGGGATTTGACTCGAGTACTTGTTTATCTGAGGATCCAGAGAAAGTGTTGTCTGTCTTAGGCATTTTTCAGGTATTTTGTATCTAGTCTATAAGGAAATTAAAGCTTCATTGTAATATTTACTGTACAAATCCAAGGTATGTTTTAGGGGAGTAAAATCGCAGGACTGTGGTGGTGAGAAAGTAGGTAATAACATTTCTCAAATCTGTGATTGTATGCAAATGTTCAGCTGTTAAAATTTCTCTTCCACAGGTGCATAAAAAGGATAAAAAGTATAAGTGTATGGTGTGTAAGAAGATTTTCATGCTAGCAGCCAGCGTTGGAATAAGACACGGATCGCGGCGTTACGGAGTTTGTGTAGACTGTGCAGACAAATCTCAACCTGGAGGGCAAGAGGGAGCAGACCAGGTGCAGGACACAGATTTCCCTAGGGATGAAGAATACGAGGAAAATGAAGTGGGAGAAGGTGATGAGGAGCTCGGTGATGAGGTGGAAGACCAGAATGACCAGTCCCGATGGGACGAAGCTGGGGAAGTTTGTATGCCTTTAGATGACTGACAGAGCATACGACTTCAGGGTGCTGCAAACGGACACTATGGATGGACTGTGTGACTTCTTGGACCGAAGGCTTGCGAAATATGGTACAGGCTGGATGGTAGTTACGTTGCTGTGAAAAATGTAGGGTCAAAGCCTTATAGCAAAAAAGGATTATTAATTTTTTTATGATATTTGCACAGGACTGTACAGCATACAACCATTTGGTTGAATTATACAGAGTCCTCACATCTACAGTCAGTTATCAAAAGAAAAATGTATTTTTTATTATTTATAGGCTATAGCTACTTGGGTCCTATTCAGACATAGTAGTAACTGTAATTATGTTACACATTCATGTACCTGTCAACATGAATGAAGAAAATTGCAACTTTTTATGGAAATACAAAGACAGCTTTCCCAATCCACTTGTACTAATGTCAGTGAACCAGTGAAGCTAATTTGGGCTAGTGGCTCTTGTTTTCCACAAGCATGTCTTTGCCATACAAACCTTACCTCTCCCATAATCTGGTAGGTGAAAGCCAATCACTTAAATATGCATCACAGATATTGCCAAAACCATATTGAAATTTGGTTTGAAAACTTTTGGCTCTGTGCCGGCAGGTGGTATGGGTGACAAGCACTGGAGAAGTTGTTAATGGCATTAATTTAATGTCTGTTTTTACAGAAGGTTGTTTGATTCATCGGTTTCAAAACGATAATGCGAAAGAAATTGCGAATAATGAAAATAAGACTGATCAGAGTCTAACGCTTGTGCCACTTGTAGTCAAAAGAGACAGTCATGCTAAAAGGTATCTGGTGGTATAATGTTTCTTCCCTCCTCTAAGGTGCCCCTGCTCTCGAATTTTTTGACTTCCCTGGTGTATACCTCAGTCCCACAGAATAAAAATATGAGGAATGGAGAAAGTGTCATATTAAACAACTCTTTGGTCAATAATTTCTTACTTGTCGGGTTTTTGGGTAGTTTTGTGATGTGAATTGGACACTAGGCTATTTCGCCCATCATTAATCATTAAAATGAATGCAAACTGTTTTTTATTCTTTTGTACTTAATGGATTATTGCTAGTATTTAATATAAACAAATTACATTTAATTTGCTCCTTTGCAGAAATTTTTTAATTTTTTTAAAGAAAAACAAAATGTCCAAAGCAAACTAACGCTCTCTGAGTTGTGTGCTTTTCAGGAGGATATGGTCCCTAGGCTCTTTGTTTCGGTTTTTCTAGGAGGCTTTAAACTTGAATTTTTGTAGCCATGTAGATTTTTTCTTTTTTTTCTAAGCTTGTAATATTGTACCAATGATTTCAGGCCCCTTTCCTAGGGAGGGGTGGGCATTACACCTTCACCTGAAACCCCTCTGTGTTGTCTAGCCTGAGGCAAGTGAACACAGGCAATCATTGGAACAATGTGTCTGATGTACTGTTATGTCACCACGAGTAAATATGCAGAGCATTTGTCATGACACATAGCTAGGCCAGTGTGACAGTACTGTATCAAAACAAATTGGGGGTCACCATATTTTTCAACTTTGTTTCATTTTAAAATGAGTCTATTTTTGTCCTATTTTATATCAGGTAACTAAATTATGGTAGTTGCGTGGATAACTTTGAATTATGCTTTGACAGACAGAATCTTACTGGTGCTCCACCTGATCAAAGTTGGTGTGTATTTAAAGAGACAAGCTTTACTGTTGTCCATAGAACAGTAACACGTTGTTAAGACATTGTTTTTGCTGATTGAAGCGGAGATGAGAAGTTTGAATTACAGTTACATGGGAATTAAAATGCTTTTTTTTAATCACTCGTTTCATTGGTAGCTTCCACATCATTGTAAACCTGACATGATTAGTTTTTGGGGGGAGGGTGGGAAGGGTAGGGTGCCTTTTTTTACACTGAAGAATACATTTTATTCTCATTGTTCTAGACTGAAATGAGTAATGTGTAATTCTGGTGGGGTCCAAAGTAGAAATTAGTTGGGAAAAAAATGATATGAATTAAAAAGTATTTTAAACGTTAAAGTAATGTTCTGCTTTGTGAATATGTAAGTATAGCATAAAGATTTTTCCATCCCATTTATCCCTTTTAAAACCATAGTTTACAATTGGTAGATCTGTCTATATATATAAATATATATATATATCTGAAATTCACCTAAATCTGCTTTATTAGGATACTGCTCACTTAATGCGTAGAAACTGGACCTGGCTCTACATTCTTAATGTATTTTCCTTTTTTTTTTTTGGTTTTTTTTTTGTTTATTTGGTTGGTTTTTTTCCTCAAGGTGTGAACTTATTCTCTTGGAACTGAATCTTCTTTTACTACTTAAATCATTTATGTATATCTGGTAAATTATGACCAAATTTGTTGTTAGACTGCCTACAGTAAATTGAAATATACACTTGGTACACTACAGAATTGTTGTGCTTTTGTTCTGGTTATATTTGGAAAAGCAGGTTTTGACATCTGTGTTATTTATAAATATTCAGTTATTATTCACTGGCCTTAATATTCTGTTGCATTGTGACAATCATAACCTTGGTGATACTTAATTATTTACTTTTAGAAGTCGCATGTAATTGCCCATGACAGGATTGGAGGGAGAGGGATGACTGTCTTCAACAAGTGGTGTGAAGTACTTTATAGGAGAGTGACTGTTGCTGTGTTGTAGAACCAAAAGAATTTGGGTGCTCTCTGCAGCCTGGATCTTCTGAGCCATTTATTCAGAAGTTACTTAAAATACATCAGTTCGATTGGGTTGTTCTAAATGAATAAATGCGAATTTCTGAAGAATTAACTTTTGGAGGGGGCAGCTCAGATTTCCTTACTAAGAAGCAGAAGGAGATTCCTGTACGTGCTAGAAATTATTTCCCTCAAGAAATGCTGGAGTTCAGCTGTACTATCAAGCCAGTGGATTTTAATTTGTTTTGAGATTTCTTTTCCTTTTCAAAAGGAGAGAGACTAATGCCCTTAAGCTGTCTTCTTTATCAAATGAAAAGATACCCAGTCTTTCATTTTGCCTGCTGAAATACTTGTCAAACCAAGTGTCTGAGACTGGCTTACTATCTGAGGCAATGCCACAAGAGTAGCTTTATGTAAAGAATCGCGGATATTATTAAAACAAACACAAAGTTCTGATGTTGAGAGTCCCCCTTTTTCTGTGGGTTTTTGTTTGCTTCCTGATCTCTTCAGACAGTTGTGGGTATCTTCTGGAAATGAACCACTTTTTGACAGGGCACTGTGCTGCAAGACAGAATCAAACCCATGAATAAAGGCACTTTAACCAGGACTTCTAATTGTGACTCTAAAGTAGGTGTGGCGTAGGGAAGACACACAGCCAAAGATGTGTTTGTCCTGTGTCAACGTGTGTTAGAAAGCATTTTTCAGTTGTCATGGTAGATGCATTTTGCAGGGAAAGTGGCATTTTTTTCCGGTGACTTAGAAAGTAAAATAACTTTGTGAAGTGGAAGCAGCTTTGAGAGCCAGCAGTGGTTGTTAGTTGTTAACGTGAATCCTAAGAAGTAAGAGTTGCGATTACTGGTTCCCACAGTATACACTGAATTTTTGACATGTGTCTTTCTGCAAACGCACAGTTCTCAGGTGTCACTACGTTGTCCCTCTTCCTTCTGACAAGAATAAGCATTATCAAGTGAAGAACAGTCTGGGGCCAAGACACTGGTTGTGGGTCACAGCAGTAATGCTGTTAGTGGAAGATGCTTTCCTGGCCTAGCTTTAAGTTGGTAAGGCTTTTAATAGGATTTGCTTTAATGAGGCCAGTCTCAGTTGGTTACTTGCTTTTAAGTTTTGTTTCACTTGATTTTTCTTGTTCTTGCCCCTCAGTAGCACGAGTCTCCCTCCTAGTCTGAAACATTTCTGTAGTCTGCTGCCTCCACACAGATGCAGAATTTGCTTTGCAAGTGCTGTACCTTGTTGGCTGTTCCCTTTTCACTTTGTTGCATTTAAATGGCTTTGGAAACAAATAACAGAAATGAAAACAATACTATTTACACCACCACCAGCCTGAAAAATTTGTGCCAAAAGAAAGTGATGAAGGAGAAGAATGTGAAGGTGCAGTGTGATCAGAAGAAGGCTTTTGGATTTGAGTTGTTACAATGCCTCTGGTTTGTTACTTGATTGTTTTGGACAATTCACTGTACTTTAGCACTATTTGTTGACAACCTTCTGATTAAAAAGCTATGCAAGAAGCCCAGTTCTGAGTTTCTTCAGGGTCTCCAGAATGTGGCTCAGGCTCTGCAGAGGTAGTACCACTGAGTAGCTTCCTGTAGGTATTTTATCACAGACCCTCCTGTTATCATCCCTCCTCACTGTGATCTGTTCACCATGTTTTTTTTCCATAAATGTTTGCTCATTTGCGTCACTGATCATTATGGTAAAGGTTAAATATTGTCACAATGCAAAAAAAAAAACCACAAAAGAAGTTGGTTTTCCCATAGTATCCTTTAACAAACCTGTAATAAAATAATTCTTTATTAAAAAAGAAAATACAGATTTTAAATCCAGGAGCAGGGGTGTTGCAGAGCTGAACCCTTTGAGATGATGAAGATTCTGTATATAATTCACCATGAATTTTTGAAATACTTTTATGTGGAAAAAACCATGAAACTACACTAAAAAAAACCCTTATGAATTAAACTTGAAAATAAAATTGGCTTGTTGAGTACCTTTGATTTTACATTACTGCAATTTTAAATGAATGTTTAAAATAAGCTATACATAATATTTCTTACCTGACCCGATTTGGGTTAGCCACTTCAGAATACAGATACAAGTGACTCTCACTCACATTTTGGTATGTAAACGTAATTTCAAGGCTTCTAATGCTATGTGCACCACTCCTTTAAGTTACCATGCTGCAAATAAATATAAGAAATAATGATTTTATTCTATCTTTTTTTCTGTGCCCTGCCTCCTCACCCTCGACAGGTAAATGCAGAGAGATTTCTTTGAGTGGCTAGGTTTCGACATTCAGTCGATTTGCTGCTTCTGACATAGAATTTGTTTTCTATAAATTCTGCTCTATTTCAAGACTGTGTTTCGAACTTCACCCATAATAAAGCAGATCACTTTAAGATGACCAGTTTCCAAAAACCAGAATCCAAATAAGGTGTTTATACCTAAAAGGAGATTTCATCCAACCTGCAATGCAAAGCTGAGCAGGGCAGTGGAGAGGTACCTCAGTCACAGCCTAGTGCACGCCAGGAGCTCTGGATCCCCTCGGACATGCAGTGGTACTGTGTGTGCCCAGAGCCCTTCCCTCAGTGTTGTGTTCCTTCCCTCCAGCCCCACCAACCTGAGGAGTTTGGAACACGTGCTTTCACCTGGATTTCTCAAAAGTTTCTTCTTGACTGAATAATGCTGAATATGTTTGAACTGATCCTTTGGCTCCCGTTACCTTCCTGACTCAGGGTTGTGTTTGGTAGGTTATACACGAAGTGGTCAGCTCTTTTTTTCCAGTCCTTTCACTGATTTTGAAAGCTTCAAAATTTTCTGTTTGCCCTGTAGAGAAAATTCTAGGTTTGCCAGGGGCAAGTCTGCTTGTGTCTCTTGACCTCTGTCTCATCAGCTTTGCCTGTTACCAGCATCTGCACATCTGGGGTAAAGCGTGTCGGAACTGCCGTGCGAGGGACCATAGCTCTGGTTTGGGAACAGCCTGGAAAATAACTTCTAGGCCATTGAACAAACCAGATTACTGAAACTAATCTGAATGGTGTTTCTCAGAGAATTGTTTCTAGACCCGAATGTATTTTCAACTCGCTGAAGTGCAATAGAGTAATGCGATGTTCTCTTGTTAAATACATGTAAACTATTGCATTTTGTGGGAGTTCGTTGGGAAACGAGCGCCAGATTCCACACAACAGTGTGAATTTTGTAGCTGGAATGGAGCAGCAGGAGAAGGAGTGTGTTTGCTAAAATTCAGCAAATTCAGTCTAATTAGATAAGCGTTAACATTGGGACAGCAAGCAGCTGCAGAACATGAACTGTAAAGTTTGTAGGAGGGTTGTGAAAAAAGCCAGTGCTGCACGAAAAGGTCTCTAGCAGCTTTCTTAATGGGCCTGAAGTGGAGCTGCATTCACCGAGGGCCGGAAAAGATGCTTATCTTTGCAGCAGGGTTGAGTTGGTGTTGCTGTAAAACCCTTTAACTCTTGAAATGCTGACCTGTAAAGGATAGACCTAACATCAAACTTTGAAGTAGTCAGCCTCTTTCTAGCCCTTTAATTTGGAAATGCCTGTGGGGTTAACTGCTGAGTTACTAAATTTTCCGATGAGAAATAACCCAAATTATCTTCAGATGAAACGAGGAGGATTTTTTTGAGCGTGTAAGTGATTATACCACTAAAATGCACTTATTTTCAAACTCATTCAGTAGAGGCATAGTACTAGTCCAGTTCCTTCAAGGATTTTATTGATACTGAATGCCAAAACTGTCAGCTTGACAAGAAATGGTAACTGCATCCCACTCCTATTAACTTAAGATGCCTCTAGCTTGGAAGGATTGGTTTTGTCAGTCAGTGTGTGCTCCATTCTCCTGAGATCCTGCCTGTATAGGTTATGTCTTGCTCAAACTAGCCTTAAGTTACTCCTCCTGGTTACAGGTTGCAAAATGTTATCAGAGAAGATGTGTCACAAAAATAAATCTTACCTGGGAATGATTTTCTTGTTTCCTCTTTGCTGAAACACAGGAAATGTATTTTAAAGCACTGCTTTAAATCAAAGGTTCTTTAAGTAACTGTTTTCCTCAAGGAGTGAGTGACCTGCATGTGCTCTTCAGGTTTTGTCATGCCATCTTTCTGTAAGTTATCCTCTGCATCCACTTGAAAATGGCACTACTGAGGTTGTAGGATATAATATTAATACATGTTGAGGTATTTGGAAAAGAGGAGGGTGGAAAGGTTTATAATTAACCTTTGAGTATTTGGAATTCAGGAAGATGCTTGCTTTTAAACCTTCTTGAGACTTGATATGCCAAGGTGCTTATAAACTGCAAGGGACTATACTATATTACTCTGCCTAAATTTGTCAAAAATACCATTGCCATTTTTAATCATATTTTTTTCAAAACTATTGGGGTTGTTATCCCTAATCTTTATTGTCATACCTCTAACATAATTTACAACTTCAGAGGATCTACTTGCTTTCAAGAAACAGTAAGATACATGAACATACATGTAATGTTCACAAAGACGTTGTCAGTAACTTTGAAGGTTATTCTGCCCAGGCTTCCCTCTTGAGTAGTGTCTTTTGTTGTATGGAAGATATGGAAAGGGGCATGGGGACCACTGTACCTCATAGGGCTAAAAAAACCTGTTAGTCTGCAAAAAAGGTATTGGTGTTTTCAGAGTGGAAGCAGACTTTTCCCTTGGAATTACTTACACCTTGCTCTGAAGCATTTTCACTTTGAAACCTGTATAGTAGTATGAAGGCAGCTATGGAGTGGTGTATCTGATTGCAGCCTTTGACAGGGCTGTTAATAACTCTTGTCTTGCCCCTTTGTGCTGTGGCCTAATGGGTAATGTCGAGGAGGTTATTGTGCCCTCGGTGTGTCCATTCCCCAGGGAGATCGTTGTCTTTTTCCTGAGGTCCTTCCTAAAGCTCTCCTGAAGCACTGAGGGGGAAAATGCAACTCGAGAGCCAGAAGCCTGGAGTAACCTGTGTAAATCTGTGGTGTTTAACGAGAATTATTGGAAGTTCCTCCCCTTTGATGTAGGTTTAGAAAAGAATCTAAAACAGAATGTGGTTTTAAGTTACCACATCAAATGGTGAATAAACTTTAGAGTTTATTCATAGTAATGATGACTCATTTCTTTATCATCACAGGATAAAATCTCAGACAACTTCTTTAAGTTGTTCTTAGAGAACTTCTACCTGTTTTTCCTGCAACAGATACTCTTTTTTTTTTTTTTTTCCCTCTTTACAATCTGGATTGTGTCAATTGAGCGCAGAATGATCTTTTCTGTACTCTGTTAGCTGGCTCTGAAGTGATTTTCTCTTTAGGTCCATTGACTTCCTTCCTTGCCAGAGATGTAAAAACCTCTGGAAAGGACTTTCTGTAGGAAGAGCCTCAATGGAGTTAGAGAGGTCTGGGTCAGCTCAACGTTTAGCTGATGGTTGCAAAAACCACTTGAATTTTCTCAAAGTTATGATAAGAATTAAACTACGGAAAAAGAATAAATTATTTAACCTAAGTATCTTTGTGGATGTTTTTGTGATGCTGCTTGGCTTTTACTGGTGTTAATGAAGATGATGGGCTTTCCCCACACCACCCACGGAAGGTAGAAAAGTTGCAGTCCATAAAGTAACTGCGTCATGGACATTGGCCGGACAATGCTGCCTGTAAATTGTCTGCAGGTTTGGTATACCCTGAAGATTGATAGCATGCTAGAATAATATTTTGTAGGCAAAGTATTTGTTAGAAAATAAATAGTTAACTTTTAATTTTGGGATTGATGACGCTGTTCTACAAGGTTTTAGGTTAAGTACTTTAAAATGCATTTAGGGGGTTGTCACCAGTATTTGGGGGTATATTGCACTAACTGTAAATTACTGCACCAGGTAATTTGTATTTCTATGACTTGATATTGAGCTCTCAAAACATATGACGCAGAGCCTGCCAGTCAGTTCTCTTGTGAAGAATGGCAGGGCACAACTGAAAATATCCCAAGAGAGGGAATCCTCAGATTTGACACAGCAGGGGGGAGGATCCCTGCTTTTAAGAGTTCCTTTCACAGTAAAACTTCTTAGAATTAGATTTATGTGCTTTGGAAGGTGGAAGGACTGAGTCAGCCCTGTTGGAATTTGAACTTTTGTGCGAGGGTGCTCAGATGATTCCAAGTCTGAGCCTACACTGCACTGCTTTTAACAGTACAGAAGAGCTTAGTACAGTGGAGCATTAAGTCTCCAAACTGTTACTGCTTCGTGAAGGCCAGATTTTGATTTTAAGGTGACTTAAATTCCCAACTTAGAGTCCAATTAATTTTTTGAGTGGTGCTTTCAAGTGATTGAGAATCCACTATTTGGCACTGCTGTGTGTAGTGTTAAATGCAATTGATACATAAAAGATAAAATATTCAGTGTGTTCTCACATGCAACAGAGCCTTTGCTTATCTTGCAGTTCTCAGATAAGCAAGTTGGAGCTCAGGTTGTGTCCCTTTGTTCCTTCGAGGATTCTAGATCAGAATATCCCTTTGATATGCAGCTGCTCTCCACCTCTCCGTGGTTTTTCCTGTGCCAAATCAAACACCAAATTCTTCATGTCATGTTTAGATTTTTTTGTTAAGCACACACAATTTGAAACTTGGTGTTTTTCACACTCTGCATAAGTTCTTAAAAAAAACCCACCCAAACTACGTGGTGTTTTTCAGGTGCTGAAATAAAGGTCGTTCCTGAACACTTGACCTCTCTGTGCTCAGGATGGCCAGAACAATATCTCATTAATGCCCTTAATGTAATGCCAGCCCTGCCTAGAAGCAGTCTCAGGTGGTTCCATGCTGAGGCCGTGCCTTCAGGCACAACTGTCATTATGAATAAAACATGCTACAGAAGGCAGTTGTATTAAAGTGCAGCAGATCTCTCGGCGAAGTGAAGTGGAAGAAATCAAGGTATGGCTAGCCAGCCTTGGGACATGGAAAGCTTTCCTGAAAGCTTGGTCAGGTCCTTCTCTTTGCTCCCTGGCAAGAAGCAGTGCTCATCCTCTGTAGTGTGTGGCTTCCTCCTTGGCATCCTCTCCAAAGGACAAAAGGCAAGTGCACCAGGTGTCCCACTTTTATTCTTTTATTTTTATTCTTTGGAGCTTGCTGGTTTTTAACTTTCACCCTCTTTTAAATAGTGTGGGGCAGAGTATGACGATGTTGAGGTTTCAGGTATTTAGTCAACTCTGTCATGAGAAGTGCTTTATGTTCAGCTTTTCAGATCTGATATTGAGCTCTCTCTTACCTTTTAAGAGACACGACACCTCATGTCTGTGGTAGGGATGACAGGCTCAATATTGGCTGATTTTAGATCCTGTCTGCTGCTGTTGCTTGTTGGTTTTAACAGTGTGATTGACAGGACTGATTTTCTGGTATCCTGTATCTTCTGCTGTTCCCAGCTAAAAAGCAAAGGGTGGGTTTGCAAGTGCTGATTTAAGTCCTTTTTATGATGCTTGCTGGCTAAGCTGCCAGTGCTAATAAGCTACTTACTCTTAAGCTTTATCAGGTTACTACTACTGTTTTTAAATCTAGTACAAATCAGCCTTGTCACATCATTACAATTTAAAACAATAATGGAAGAGTTGGCACAGGTGCTATGGAAGATAACTCTGTTACTCAGCTCTTGCCTGTTTAGAAGTTAAGACTTTTTAGAATAACAAAAATTATCTGTAAATTTATCCATGCTCAGTTTCTCACATACTTGTGACCAATCTTTTTTCTTTCCGGCAAGCTATAAACAATTACAAAAACATTTTCCAGTCCTCTCTTCACACCCCCTTATTTTCTTGGAGCTCTTCTCTGAACCTCTTTGCCTTCCTTGCTAAATCTATAACCTTGAATGATACTCTGAAGTACTGCACGAACCTCATTCTCATTAAACTTGAAAACTTTTGCATTTGGATTCTATTCTTCAGTGTGGAAAAGGGAACCGCAAGTTGTTCCTCGGTTAAAAAACAAAAACCACACACAACTTCCACCCTAGGGTTGGGCATTTTTGCTGGTATGTATTCTTGAATGTCTTGGTCCCTATCTGCATGTTAATAACACAAGTATAAAAGGATGAGGAGGCAAAGGGGATCTAGTTTTCCAGATGCCTTCTGCAACTGAAGATATGTGACCCTTTGGGACTGGTGCTGGGAGAAACATTGAAGTTCCTCTACCCAGCTCCCCTGAGAACATCCCACTGCCCACATCTTTGCTTTACTCTGTGCTGTTTCTGGTCTCTGGGCAGCCCGTAAGACTTCAGTGGTCATGTAGCTCTTACAGTCAAGGTGCAGACATTTAATTCCAGTGCAGTCAGTCAAAATGAATGTACAGGCATCCAGGTGACTGATCCAGAGGTGGCTCCTGAAGCAGAGCTCTCAGTCACCCCCACTTATCCACCTGCAGTTTGTGTTGCAGAGCTCTCTGAACACTTCATTGAATTTATTTTGGGCAAAACTAAACTTTAAGACATACTTTAGGCGTGCTCCTACTGTGCTCCAACCATGAGTGCTCCCCTGTTCACAGGACCAAATGAGAGATAATTAAAAGGAAAATGTCCTTGAGATGTGCATAGTTTAGAGATCTGCTTTTAGGGGCTCACAGACCTAAAAGACACAGCCGGAATGGTCACAAATCAGTGTTATCCTTGAGTTGTGCTGCTTTTGCTTGCATTGACTCTCCCCAAGACCAAAATGGGAGCACAGAATTTCTTAGTTCCCAAAGTAATTACTGAAAAAAGCAATTCACAAACTGTGATAACTAGTGACAGTTTTTCCCAACCCAAGTTCTTTAGCAGTGTGGTGCTGCACAGTCTGGGACTGAGAGAAGTGTTTCTCTTCCTGCTGATGAAGCAGTACCTGCAAACTTGCACATTCTCACTTTTTTTGTTCTTGCTTCAGTGTCCTGCTGTTGTTAGGCATTTGTTTGGTTGGGGGGGTGGTGTGGGTTTTGTTTGTTTGTTGTTTTGTTTTTTATGAAGCAGAAGCCAACAAAATATCTTCAAATTTTAAAACCTTCCTTTTTGGAAGTGTTCTTCTGGTGCAAAGTGTCTTTACTGGATGTAGTGACTAAGACGGGGGAAGTAGTGACCGTGCTGATGGCAGGATTAGTTCTCTGTGAGTTGTGGATTATTGTGACCTATTTCTGACATGATAGAGAGGAAGAACCACTATCCTAGAGCTCTTTAGGTGGATTCCTGTTCATGGGGTGCCATGATGTTTCCACTCTCACAGGGACTCACAGTATTCTGGAAAACCGGAGGGATATAATTGCTTATGAATGCTTAGTTTGCTGAGTATCTTGCTGTAGAAGGCTGTCTGAGCAATGGCTATTGCCACAATGGAAACCCTTTTACTTAGTCTTTCATGTTAAATACTTCTTGAAATTGTACTGACTGAACACAGGACCAAATCTCAATACTCCCTGCTGGTCTCATTTTGGTAGAGAAAGCAGCTTTGGTTCGTTTCTTTTTGCCAGCAGTGCAAGCAGTGTCCAGGTGAGCACAAGGATCTGTCTGGAGTGGCTTGAGTGCCTGCTCTGGTGTTTATCACAGACCAGTTTAGGGAAGATGGACAGAAAGAACGGCAAAATGAATTGTAGGCACAGAGGTAAAGCTAAATGTGGCAGCTTTTAGGTCCTTAATTGGGCTTGCCTAGAATCCTTTTTTTCAAAAATAGATTTCTTGAAGAAAAGCCACGTAACCATTGGCTTTTATATCCTTTTCCTTGGAAGGATATAAAATTTCTCAATTTACCATTTCTCTCTTTTGCCGACAGAGTGAGGCTGGGAGGAAGGAGAGGGAAGGGATGGCTTTGAGGTGCAGGATTCAAGACAGATAAAGTCTGAGCTGGTTCTTCCTTGCACAGTATCACTGGGTGTAATTTAAAGGTAACATCCCCTGCCCTACAGCTATCTTCCTTTCCTCTTAATAGACATTTGTGATACATCACAAAGTGTTTCAGCCAGGGAACAGATAAGGTGCCCTTTCCATTTAATTCTTTTTTTCCCAGCTGATGTGGCCCATCTGTTGGGTGTAACTGAAAGTGGCAAACAGGTGTTGAATTCATTGTGAAAATGTCTGTTACCCACTAGGATCAAAAGTCTTTGCCCTCCAAAAGATGCTGGGCTAAGGTTGAACTCGGCTTAAACAGCCAGTATTTTTACTTCTCAGCAATGGACCTGATGTGAATAGAGGAGGTTAATTTCAATCCCATATTTTACTGTGGCAGCTGGTGATGGCCTTTCTGCTGATATCTTTTCAGGGAGGAGTGGTCTGGGGTTTTTTTGGAACACAAAACCTGTGTCATAGCCCCTGTCCTCCAGCCTACTCCAGCAAAACATGCCCAGTTAAGCCTTGGTGGCTCAGTTTAGTGATGCACCTCTGGATCTAACAGAAGTGGGGGTTTACACCTTGGTGGAAATGCATTTTAGTCATCGTAAATTTTTAACCTGTTGAATTTCCTCTGTGATTCCCATGTATGCTGTAGAAAGGTGGCTGTCACTGTACAGCAGCAACAGCCTAAAGCAGCTGATGTAAAAGAATGTTCTGAAAACAACAACCTTGATCTTGAGCTGTTTCACTTCACAATGGAATTGTAACACCAGTTTGTCTTGTCATGTATGGATTTACTACTTTTATCAGTCAGCCTTGACAACTGACAAATCCAAAGCAAGTACAGTCCACCCCTGCAACTTGTGGGCTGTTGGGTCTGCCCCTATTCACATGAGTTCTGGAATCCATGAGGATAGCAAGCCTAATAAGTATTCAAGTATGCCATGCCCGTAGCCATGCTCCCTCCATTAATAAGGTCTGGAGGGTGATCCTGAGAGCGCGGCTCCCTCTGTAGCGCCTCGGTAACAGGGAGGAAACGCCTTTTGCTGCTTCCCAGCTCCCGGAAGGGAGCTGCTTTTCCAAGCACAGAAAGGCATGGCTGTGAGCCTTGAAGCTGGCGCCCGGCCCCCGCCCCCTGTGGATCCAAGCAGACCTGGAGGGTCCTGCCACTGTCCT
Organism: Pitta sordida; assembly: GCA_013390025.1. Lineage (NCBI taxonomy): Eukaryota > Metazoa > Chordata > Aves > Passeriformes > Pittidae > Pitta > Pitta sordida. The sequence goes on along the minus strand of WEKX01023061.1, from coordinate 13,615 downwards.
TTCCCTGTCANCTAATATCTAGGTCATGCCACCAAGTACATCATCCAACCTTTTCTTAAACACCTCTAGGGACGGTGACTCCACCACCTCCTTGGGCAGCCCATTCCACTGAGAGATCACCCTCTCTGTGAAAAAGTTCCTTCTAATGTCCAGTCTAAATCTCCCCAGACACAGTTTAAAACTGTGTCCTCTTGTTCCCTGCACCTGCTGCTCCAGCCTGCAGCTTTCTTCCCTTCCCAGCTCCTCCGCCCCACACATCCTAGAAGGGACCCCCAGGCCTGTGTGGTATCGACTGTTTATCCGGCAATTAACATCTACCTCCATAAAACCCACTCTCTTGCTGCCTGGAAGGAACTTTTTATTTTGGGCAGCGAGGTGGGGGGTCTGTGCCAGCACAGGGATTGGATTCTGATGTCAGGAGCCCATGCCATTGGCAGCGGGACACACCAGGCTATGTCGCCCATGTCACGCCGGTGCAGACAGAGCTGAGGTGCGGTGCCGAGTCAGTGGCTCCACTCCCAGCCGCCAGGGGATTAAATCTCCTGTCTGCTGCCACCCTGGCATCATCCTTGGTGGCGGCAACCATGCAAGTGTCTTTCTAGGGGCCTGATCCAGAGATNGTGATCTGCTCCTGCTGCTGCTCCTGAGCTGCGCAGGGGGTGGGCGGATGGGAGCCAGTGCAGCACTGGAGGACCTACGCGTCCACGCTGGGAGCACACGGAGCCNAAAAAAAGTTTAGTTCATAGCCTTGATTGCTGAACTTTTGAAATACTTACTACCTCAAGTCACACAGAATTTTAGGGATTTGTTGACAGTCTTAAGAGTACAGAAAAAAAATCCAGTCTAAAAGATAGTTACAGGAATCAGTCAAAGAATGCAGTGAAAAGCTTGGCTCTCCAAATGTTTTCGAAGTAGGCTGTCTGGTAGGCTTCAGATTGATCATCCTATTTCTACCTTGTAACAATCCATGACAGTTTATTTAGGAAATACGGTAAAGAAATTATGTTACTTAATTTTTGAAAATATGAATGCCATGTTATTTTTTAAATTTGATTGTTGATGGTTTTGTGTAGTTCTTGCTGGTATATTCTTCATTTGTCAAATGTCCTGTATGGAAATACCAACCACCTTCAGCCATGTTACTCTCATGAGTAACAGCTTTCCCATCATTTGCATTCGTGCAAAATACTCAGTCACCAGATAGCTGTTGCATAGATTCTAATATGTGGGTTTTTAGATTAGCAGGAAGAATTCTCAAATTTGATTTTTACTTAATTGCTGGTTTGGATAGCCCATTGGAAAATGAGAGGGAGAGTCAGAATAACAGTGTTTGCAGTTAAATTAGAATGCGTTAAAGAATGTTAGGGAGCCTTCTTTTTAAGTCACATTTCACAGTTGATTTTAATCGAACAATTAGTTCTTTTTTTCAGAGATAAATATCTTCCTGAAATCCCACCCTATACCCTTTCAAGCATCTCCTCAGAACTCATTTGTTTTAGATCTTCCTCAAGAATTGACATAGGAGCATTAGCTTTGAATGGCAAGAATCTGCATGGGCTTGGTTATATGTGTCTAAATGAAGTAGCTGCAAGACCCAATCCTCTGTCCTTCACCTTTTTTTAAAGAAATGACCCTGTTGAAATTACAAAAAGTCCATTTATCGTCAGTCTACTTTTCCATCAAATGCAGCATTAATTTTTAAAGCTACTTTAAAGTGTTGTTGAATCACACTGCTGTGACCCTCTGTTCAGTGTTGTCTCATACTCTCCAGTCCCTGAGCTGCTGCTGCTTCCAGGAAGTGTGGTGTTTGCCATATTTCTCCTACACTTGTATCTACACACCTGCCTTTAGCTGCTATTGGAGAGTGTGACACTAAAAATGACCAGTATCTTCAGTCTGAGACAGTTTGGTAGGGCTTACTCTTACTGTGCCCTGCTTGATTTTGACTGTCACCTCCACTTTTATCTTTTGATTCAATCATAGAAATGTTAAGGTTGGAAAAGACCTCTATGATCATTGTGTTCAACCATTCACCCAGCACCACCCTGTTCACCACTAAATTCTATCCTGAGTGCCACATCCATCCTCCTTTTGAACACTTCCAGGGATGATGATCCCACCACTTCTCGGGGCAGCCTGTTCCAATGCTTGATCACCCTTTCAGAAAAGAAATTTTAATATTTAATCTAAACGTCCCCTGGCACAACTTAAGGTCATTTCCTCTTGTCCTATCATATGTTACTTGGGAGAATAGATCAACCCCCAAATGTCTGCAACCTCCTTTCAGGCAGCTGTAGACAGCAATAAAGTCCCCCTTGAGCCTCCTTTTTCTCCAGGCTAAAACCAGTTCCAGCTCCTTCAGCTGCTCCTCATCAGACTTGTGCTCCAGCCCCTTCACCAATTTGGAAACACAAATAGTTCAAATAGTTTCACTTGTCTGAATTTAATTATCTTACTATATACATTCATATTCTTAAAAAAAGGGATCCTCTGATAAACTAAATGCCTTTGTGACAGCCTAAGGTAAGTGCTGTCTCCAGAATGGTGTTTAAATCCTTGACAGAATTGACAGACATTTTCACATCGTTGATTTTTCTGTCCCTAAAACCTTTGTGTGTCTGTCATTCTCTCGACATGTTAGTTGGACATTATTTATTTCTGACTGCTGCTGCTAAGATGGAAGTGAAGAATAAGAATTCCATGTGTTCCTCTGAGTTGCGCTGTCAGGAGAGGCATCAAAGCTTCTTCCTCCTGGAATGAAGCCAGGCTTTTTAACCAACAATAAACTTTAGTAAAATGAACAGAGAGAAAACATGCGGGCAATGTTGTTTAGCTAAAGGGGAAAGAATCTTAACTGCATGAGCTGGGAAGACTGAAAGAGTTACATTTAATTAGAAGAGGTGATTGTGGCTGTCAGTCTTAATTTACAATGATGTGTGTGAAACATTTGCAACCTCTATCCTTAAAACAGGCATGCTTTTCCACCCAAGTGAAGGCATGTGCAAGGTTTATATCAGCACTGGATTTATATCAGCACCTTGGTTGTCTATGTTCACCTCATCCGTTTCATGCATCTGCTTTAGAATGGGATGAAGTTAACCCAGGAGGTGCTTATCCTCTCTTAATATAAAAGAAACCCCTTTCACAAGGGGGGCTAGGGCTTGATCCAGCTGCCCAATTTCAGACGTTTCAGGGTATCTCGCTTGGCTTTCTGCTGCTGGTCAGTAAGTGTGTGGGTGACATAGATAGAGATATATATCTACCTCCTGCATGGCATCTGCAAGTCCCATATAGATGTTTGAAGAGCTGAAATACTGAATTGATTCCATGAATTTGAGTGTCTTGATCTGGAGCTAAAGCTCACCTTATATTTGGTCAGGTAATCATTTCATTTGATGCCTCTGTTGCTTTCTGAAGGTTCATGAGGAAAAAGAGCAGAGGAGCTGAAAGCTAAAAAGAGCCCAAGTGAAGACCCAGAGCAACACTGGGTATGCACCCTTGAGAAAGGCCTGGAAAAGGTTTGTTGCCAGCTAAGTGGTGGTATGTACAGTGATACTCCCTCCTGTTTTCTGGTGAGCGAAACATGGTTTGTTAAGTACACAGGGACACGTGAAAAGCCAGTTGGCTGTTGTCTTCGCCAATCCAGAAGACTGCAGGTTTTTGTTAGGTACTTGGACCAAAGAGTAAGACTTACCTGTCTTTCATTCTTCGTTTCACTAAACAGTGTTGTATAACAGCTCTCACTTGCGTGTGAGTTAGCCATGCCAAACAGTGCCACAGAAAGTCAGGTAATGCTACATCTGCCAAGGAAATCCTCAGATGGGATTCCAACTCTTTAGATCAGGATTTCTTTAGAAGTAGCTATTGTTTATGATTAGATTCCTAGCCCCGTGATGTACAGAAAATAGAGTCTCTTATTGTGGCAGAAGTTGTATTATGTACCTTTGATAGATCCATAGAGCATAAAAACGAAAATGAGTCGGGAGTTAGTTAAGAAAAACCTCAGCAACACAAACTGGTGCTGACACACACAGATGATGTGAACTGATAGCTGGTTGGCATTATAAATTGTTTTATAATTAGGTAATTAAAACAAGTCTGTACAAACTTTGACTTTCAGGAAACTGTAAAAATGTATGTAGCTGTAAAATTATATTTAGCCATTAATTTCTTGTCAAGTCTGTCATACCTGCCCATAAAATGTCTAATAAAGAAGGTTAAACATGCACCCCTTTCACAAGTTCTACTAGAAACTAGTTCTACTAGAAACCGTGGCCCTAGAATACCAAAGTACAATTGTAAAAATATACACCACCCTCCCGCTTATCTGCGGTCTGCCTCCTTGCGGTTTCAATCCTTCACGATTAATTTTTAGTGATAAACAGAGTCTGCCCATGTGCAGAAAACACAGCGAAGGCAGACAGCTCAGGAATATGTAAATGAGCATGTGAATATACAAATAAGTACTACCTGTTGCCCCACCCCCCCGGGTTCTGGGAGGGGGGATGTTTTTGGGGCAGCCACGCAGAGGCAGCAGGCCATCTGGGAATTCCTCTGCTGCGCCGCAGCCTCTTGGCTCAGCCATCGCTGCCACACTCCACTGGGACTCCACTGCGCGTGCTGGGGCTGGCCAGGGCTGGCTAGAGCTGGACTGCCCATTGCCTGTTGCTTGTGGCGACGGTAGCGACCCAGCACTGTGTCAGGCCGGTGCGTCTGGACAGAGCACTCTGCTCACAGTGCCAGCACCGGCTCACTAACCCTACCTAACCTGTGGTAACCTAACCACCAAACCTTGCTCTAACCACCTAATGGGTGGTAGCTTTACCTAACGTGGGCCCTGGCATGGCTGTGGCAGCTGCCGCTCATGCCTGCACCATCCCCAGAAGTGGCCAGGCCAGGGCTCCCAGGGCTGCTGAGGCGTAGCCCAGCCGATCTCCCAGTGCGGGACGCCTCCCGCTCTGGTGTAGCCCACAGCTTAAGCTCCCATCGCTTGTGGAGGGAGAAGGGAGACTGGATGGCCAGATTCCCCCCTGTGCCCCACACCCCCCAGGTTCAAACACAGTTTGCCTTTTTTGCCAATTTCCCCATCAGCCGCCATATTGGGGTGGGCACATCTGCAAATCTGCCTGATACAATGAGAAAATGGATGATGAGCTCCCTGTATTCCACCCAGAGGGACACACAGCACCACGGTACACAATATATGGATATATGGATATCTTACAACAGACACGGCGGAGGTGACGATGAGTGAAAGCACGCCAGCACATTCACAGTAAAAAACAATCAGAATATGAGCCTACAGAATAGGCTTATGTCTAGAATATTTAGTTTCACTCTTAGTTACTCTTGGAAGTCAATGAAATTTTGTACCTGTAGCTTCCAGTTTAATTTTGGTTGTGTTTATCTGAATTTCCAATTATCTGTCCAGTGGACCCAGGTTCTTTTAAAAATATGCAAACTAAGTTGCTAAAACCTTTTTGCATTTGTTCAGGAACTGATGGCGAGTACTTTTTGTTTCAATTAGCTGACATGTTTTGCAGAATCAGGCACTACAAGGTGTAATGAACAGATAAAAGTCTATTACAAACATATTTTTGCTATTTCCTTCTAACATTGAATAAATTAAATGGAGACATTTATGTAAAACTAAAAGATATTAAAACCAACAGACTTGTCACAATTGTAAAATTGACTGAGTTATCTGATTTTAAAAGTTCTTAAGTTTTGAGTTTTGCTTCTCTGAGGGCTGAACATTGCTGCTGAACAGTTCATACTGCAGCAGTCAGTCTCTTTCACAGAGATGTCCCAATCTCGTACTTTTTTTATTAAAAGTACATAGCTATCCAATGCATCTTTGATCATGATGCATTTGATTTCTCACAACAGCAAAAACTGTAGAATTTCTAAGGCATGTTCATTACTAATCTAACCTAACTTATCCTGCATACAGCTGCTAACATCTGTAAAAACTGTGATACAGTAGAATGAGACAAAATGGATAAGACATAGGCAAAATGAATGCGGCCAATATTGATTGTTTTGCATCTTGCTTTATACAAGCACTTTTCCTTCACTGGAAAAATACTTAAAATTAAATGAACCTTAAGGTGCTTTGGGGGCTGGCACGATTTTACTTCGTTTCTCTCATGCTTTATTTATGACCTGTCAGGCCTCGATCTCGCGGCATTTCAGGATGCTTTTTAATTACTGGAGCAAAGCTTGAACTTTCCTAGTTCACCTTTCTCCAAGTTTTAGCCACGGTACCGTAAGAAGCAAAATAAACTGAAATACTGGTATCTGTAATGCTTTTCTTTTCCTAATCATGTTGCTACAAAGTTGGATCAACAGTGACAAAGGGCTATGGCCATCACCAAATCTGGATGAAGGACTTAAATTTCCTAGTGCACGTATTAAGTGTTATCATAAAAATATGCAGTTATTGGAACTTCCTATGTAGGTATAGTTAAAAAAACCCAACAACTGGCCATGTTAGTTCCACTGCAAACCCCATCAGAGCTTCCATTTCAATTTTATAATCTCTTCTAGAGATTTTTTTATTATCACTTATTTTTTATTACCTTTTTTATTATCTCTTAATAAATTAGACAATATAACAGTAAGTTCAAGATACTCTGCCACTTGTGTGTACCTTTATTGTCTGTTAACCGTGCTGACCCCATGCCAAAGGACAATATGCATTCTGCTGATGAGCTAAAAATTTGCTTTTAAGCAGGCTGAAATTGTCTTCTTTCAAAATTTGATGTGAAGAGATTTAGAAAATTATAGGCAAGAGAAGTCATAAATTGCCAAAATGTTTATGTTTATTACCTAAACTTTAGCTTTTAGGTAGCCAAACTGCAACTGTTTACGTACCAGCTTCCGTCTCCCAGATGTGGAGTAGATGTGTTGCAGCTGCTGGAAGGAAAAAATTAGAGGTTTATTGTGTACTTTGACATACTATTAGGATGTTCTGCAGAACAAATAGCGAACTCTTACAGCAAGGGATTTAAAGTGCATTTGGAGATCCAAGCCCTTATCAGTGTGGCAGTTAAATGACTGGTAATCTTTTGAGCTTCCCCAGCCTACAGCCACAATGCAGTTTGACACAATAAACCTAGTCCAGGCATAAGTAGGATGAGGCTAGCAATCAGAGTCTCCCAACTCTAATCTGAGCTCTGACACAAACAGCCCAGCCTAAGATAAGGGCCTTTGAGATGACAGAGACGTTTCCTTGAATCACACCAAAGTGGTGGTGGACATAGCTAAGGTCAGCACAGAACTTGTATTGCCCAAGCCAGAACATCAGGCTGCAACAAATCGACCTCTGTGCCACAGCCACCTCCTCAGTAACACCAGCCCACCCTTCTCAGTAGGTTCAGATCATGTAAAGAGCTGGGAAGGGAAGCAGTTAAGGCAGGAATATACAGTTCATTCTGCTCTGCGTCTTCTGGGAATGTGTGCCCAGTAACCTTTGGAGGCATGAGGGTAGAGCACCCTCTGTACCCTCTTAAGATAGTACAGAACCAGTTTGCTGGTGCCTAAAGTCCACTGGAATGTGTGCTTAAGCTTCTAAGAGAGGAGGGAGCACTCAGGGGCATGGGCGGGCATGCCTGTGCTGACTAAAACTCACCGGCAGACCTCCGGAACTTCGGCTCACACACTGAGTTCCTTGGTGAACACACACTTGTAGAGGTCATTTCTCCCAATAGTCACAGCTGCCACTACCCAGGCACCAGGCAAAATGCACTGCAACAAAACTTGTTCAATCCAATCTCCAGCCAGAGGTTAATACAATTTATCCCTTATTACAATTACTATATTAATTATTTATCATTCTAGTTCCTCCTTACTCAGTTTTCACTCACCTGCAGAATCCTCGACTTTCACTATTTATTCAGATGTGTTAAATATTTTCAGCTCTTCAGTATCACAAAGCACTAAAGCCTTTTATTTCCCTCTAAACTATTTAACTGACTTATATTTTCCTGGACATCTGAATCTCTATGGATTTTCTAAATACTCTCTCTCAAAAAGCTCACTAATATGACGTACAATGTTAAAACTGGCAGCTCCTCTTTAATGAAATGTCTCTACCTGACCGTTTGGATCTAATGTGCTCTCGTTCATGTTCTTCAAGAAAATTATGGACAAATAAGCTGAAGCTTTACCCTGAAAAAGTAACAGAGAAAAGTGGCTTTGTTAACACTTCTTTATCTGTTTAATCCAGTCAGCCCAGAGGTGGCTGAAACAGCAACGTGATCTAGTAGATGGTGTCCCTGCCCATGGCAGAGGGACTGTGGATGACCACTAAGGTCCCTTCCAACCCAAACGATTTTATGATTCTATGATTTTTTTTTTACTGCTGCTGCAGCTCAGGCCAGTGCAGCGTTGAGGCTATTGACACCCCACAGGAAAGAGTGAATCAGCCACACTGGTTTTAGCTAATTCTGCAGAATGGCACTGAGACCCAAATCCACAGCCAGCCTGCCTCCTCCTGCAATGAATTTATGGGGCTCCTGAGCATCATCACTTCCTCCCCATGAACCATTTCTAGCACATTCTTAGTCCTTATTGCAAAGCAAATACAGGATGTTGCTTGTGACTGCTGAAATGTATTAAGATTTTAATATTGTGGCTGGAAGGCTTCAGAAGGTTGACAAAATCAAGACTAGGGTTTTTTTATAGTCAGTGTTTTACTTCTGGTTTATATGTTTCTGCATGCAGACACAGAGACAATTTATTTTCCTCAAGCATGGAGAACGACAGCCCTGCTTTCAATTCAAAAAGACATATGGGCTCTTATGCCTAATGCCACAGCTCTACAGCATTAAACATATTACATGCAGACCAGTCCATATATTTTGAGGAGTTTTTTAAGGTGGCTTTATACTGGAGGAGGACAAATGATACCTGAAATCACATGGAATTGGTTAAATGTAGCAAATTGAAAATATTAACTGATTTAGCAATGACAGTTATGTCTCCAAACTTTCTCTTCTAATGGATTTGTAATGGTTTAATGCTTTAGTTGCAGGCTTTTGGTTTCTCAGTGCCTGTCACCAAATAAAAATTGAGCTTATATAGGCCGCTGTTGGTATCAACAACAAGCTGAGTAGAGCTTGGTAGAGCACTCTAGCACTGAAACTGCTATGAGCACACTAGATAGCATTTAAATTAGAAAATAAATGTAATTGAGACCAGACTGAGGGAAAATCTCTAACTCTTCCAGCAACTTTCCTGACTGTGAAAGATTGCAATACTATATTTTTCTCCCTTGCTTTTTCTCAGGAAAAGGGAGGGAATGAATTCTACTAGGCTGTTACATCTCAGGGTGTGGAAATTCACTGTGTACACTTGGAGGGAAGCTTTTTTTCTCTAATTCTTTAGCGAATAATAGGTTTGTAGCCAGAACTGTAACAGTTCTTGAACAAATGAGGCCAATCAGGATGGAGGGACCACATGATCACTAGAATCATGTGACAGCTGTAATTTTCTTACTTCTGGTTAGAACATAATATTTTGATAGAACAAGTAATATGGATACCTACTGTTCTCATCATGAAACAGTGAAGACCACTGCATACTGCTTCTGAACTCTGTCTTGTCCGAGTAATGCACAACAGCAAGGTGTCAGCTTCTGTGGGTTTTTTTCCACCTCATTTTATAATAGATTTTCCTTCTCAAGACTTGGGCTGCAGGAATAGAATGACTGCAGTAGAACAGAACTTTTCTAAAGAAAAATAAAACCCAAACAATCTCTCGTAGCACTTGTAGGGTGCTTGGAAAATGTGAGTCAGGTCCACCCTCAAGGTCAGAAACCAGAAAGCAAATAAAAGATGTTGCCCAAAATAAAAGATGTTGCCCAAAATAAATAGCCACAGTGTGGAGGCACCTAACTGGAGGACATGTGGGGGAGAAGTTCTTCATTTTTTTTAACCCTCAAGCTTGGCACATCTGTCACAAACTAAACAAACAAATCATTATTGGAGTCAAGAAAGGACAACTAACGTAAAACAGGCTGAGACATAAATTAGTAGTCACGGTAATCTCTCACAGCTAAGGGCTTCTCAAAGAAGCCACTTGAAGTGCCAAATAAACCTTCTACTGAAATCCTGGGAATCTGTTTATCCAACAGCTCTATTTTAGTCTAAGAATCAGCAATAGCTACTATGAAAAATGTGTGTAAAGAAATATATGCACTTCAAACTTTTTTATTACTAAAGTTCCTTCTGTGGCTTCTCTGCCATCACAGCAGCCTGTGCAGCCATGTACAGTGGCGAGCAGTCACAGTAACTCCGGGTCTCTAAATCAGAAGCCACGAAAATTTTAAAGCACTGTTTTTTCTTTCAGAATTTTGATGTTTTATGGAATACAAGTTCTTTTTCTTTGCAAGCATTAGAATTATCAACGGCAAGGAAAACAAAAGGTGAAATTCCCACATAATCTTAGCTGCAACAATGTGCTTATCTTCTAAATGCTTTCATACACACAGCAACTGCTTCAGAAACTTTGCAAAAACTTGTCAGGAAGTGTCATATTACTCCTTGACATTTGTTCCTTGGGTTAGCACTGGCTTGCAACATTTCAGTGTCAAGATGGTACCTTAGGCTAAAGATGATGATCATATGAACACTGAGGAAATTGTTATGCAGATGTCAGAATTACTGGCTCAAATCAACAACAAATTAACATTCCTAACTTTGACCAAATGAGTAAACCTAATAGAGCTCAAAGACACAAATATGTGCTCTGAAAATAACTGAACAGGGGACATTTCTGGACGGCTTGAGGAGCATTATGACAATATGTTTGTTCTTACAGTTCAGCCAGCCTTAATCATCACCTCGCATTTCTCACTTCAGATTACAACTGTCTCAAAAATTACTTCTGTCTAAAGTGCTGATAAATTTAGAAAACAATGTGGTGTATTGACCCTGGCTGGATGCCATTGCCCACCAAAGCCACTCTATCACAGCCCACCCCAGCTGGACAGGGGAGAGAAAATATAACGAAAGGCTTGTGGGTCGAGATAAGGACAGGAAGAGATCACTCACTGGTTATCAGCAGCAGCGAAACAGACCCAACCTGAGGACATTGGTTTAACTTATTGCCAATCGAATTAGAGTAGGATAATGAGACACAAAACCTAAATCTTAACATGCTTTCCCCCATCTCCCACCCCTCCCTTCTTACCAGTTTTGTCTACCTTCTCCCTCCAGCAGCATAGGACAGAGAATGAGGGTTGAGATGAGTTCATCAAACACTGTCACTTGCTCCTCAGAGAGGGGATTCCTCTCACTCTTCCTCTGCTTCAGCATGTGATCCTTTTGATGAGAGACAGTCTTCCACCAACTTCTCTTGTGTGGGTCCTTCCCATGGGCTGCAGCTCTTCACAACCTGCTCTGGTGTGGGTCCCTTTCCATGGGCTTAAGTCCTTCAAGGTCAATCTTCTCTAGCATGGGTTACCCCCACAGGGTCACCAGTCATGCCAGCAAATCCACTCCAGCTTGGGCTTCTCTTTCCATGTGGCCACAGGTCCCTGCCAGAAGCCTGCTGCAGCATGGGGCTTCCCACAGGGCTACAGTCTGCTCTGAAAACCTACCTGCTCAGGAGTGGGGTCCTCCATAGGGATCTCTGCTCCACTGTGGTCCTCCAGGGGCTGCAGGGGCACAGCCTGTCTCACCGTGGTCTTCACCACTGCCTACAGGGGAATGTCAGACCCAGGACCTGGAGCACCTCCTCCCACTCCTTCACTGATTGTGGTGTCTGCAGAGCTGCTTCTTTCACATATTCTCATTCCTCTCTTCCAACTGAAGGTCTTGTTTAGACTTTTCCCCCCCCTTCTTAAATACATTATCCCCAGGGCACTACCAGCATCGCTGATAGACTCATCCTTGGCCATTGGTGGGTCCCTCTTGGAGTCAGCTTGGCATTGGCTCTATCAGACACACTATCTGGCATTTTCTCACAGAAGGCACCCCTCTTACCAAAAACTTGCCACACAAACCTAACACGTACAGCCCTTATTTTGTAAGAAGTACTGTCTGCTCAGGCTTACACTGGTTTGATCAGAACTTGATGAATAGTGCAACTTTACATTTCTTTCTTACCTGTGAAGCTGAAACAGTCCTAGAGGCTTTATTGAATCCTCAAGACCCGTGCTGTTTGGATGTAACAACAAAGCAGGTTTATTTGATAGTTGAACAGTCTTAATGGAGCTGAATAGCTTAGACAGCAAATCTTGGTTTAGATTTAATTGCAGCAGAATCTAATTAATAATTTTATACTGAGTCTCTGATCTCTTAGAAAATCACCAATACTGCCAAAACGGCAAACTCATAAAAACAAGGAGACTGATTTACACTGAAAGATTTTTGCACTGAAGTAATTTATGCAATTTCTTCATCAAGAAAAACAAACATGATTTAAAGGGCCAAATCTGTGAGAAGGCATGAAAAACTAGTAATTAAGAGACTTGCCAAATGTAAACAGCAGAATCCTTAAATATCAGTTAGATAATTCAAAGTTTCAGATATTTTCATGCTATCAGAAGGAAGAATCTAGGAAACATATTTATATTTTAACTACAGAGTTATAAGGGTAAAACTGTGCCCCTAGCACGGGTGGGTATAGCTCTGCTCTGCCTGGCTGCCAAACGATGGCAGAGCCCGTGTGCTCCAAGTAATATGAGGCTGTAGCTGATTTCTCATGTTTCTCTGCAGCAGTACAGACTATCTTTCACTTGATCTGATGTGCAGACAGGAAAAATAAAAGAAATTGCAATACTTCACTGAAGAGGAGGAAAGCAAGAGCCAAGGTCACCTACAATAATCATAGAATCACAGAATCATAGAATTATTAGGGCTGTTAATTGAATGCCATCTTTCACCAAGCACCACCGTACCAAATAAACCATAGCACTAACTGTCATGTTCAGTCATTTCTTGAATACTTCCAGGCATGGTGACTCCACCACCTCCCTTGGCAGTCCAATCCAATGTTTAACCATCCTTTCAGTGAAGAAATTCTTCCTGATGTCCAAACCGAACCTCCTCTGGAGCAGCTTGAGTCCATTTCCTCTTGTCCTGTTGCTTGTTACCTGGTAGAAGAAACCGACCCCTGCCTCCTTTCAGGTAGTTGTATAGAACCATAAGGTTCCCCTGAGATCCCTTTTCTCCAGATTAAACATACTCAGTTCCTTCAGCTGGTCCTCACAGGACTTTGGCTCCAGACCCTTCACCAGCTCCATTGATCTTCTCTGGACACGTTCCAGCACCTCAATGTCCTTCTGGAATTGAGGAGCCCAGAACTGAGCACAGCACTCAAGGTGTGGCTTCATCAGTCCTGAGTACAGAAAGACAACCACTGCCTTGGTCCTGTGGCCACACTATTTCTGACACAAGCCAAGATGCCATTGGCATTCTTGGCCACCTGGGCCCCCGGCTGCCTTGTGTTCAGTCAAGTCTTGATGAGCATCCCCAGGTCCTTTTCTGCTGGGCCCCTTTCCAGCCACTCTTTCCCAAGCCTGTAGTACTGCATCCTATAGTACTGCATGGGGTTCTTGTGACTCTCATGAGGATGTAGGACTTGGCCTTGTTGAACCTCATGCTGT
>WEKX01023060.1:69766-82786 GCA_013390025.1 Pitta sordida | reverse complement strand
GCGGGGGACGAGCGGTGGCGCGAGCGGCGACACAGCACATGAATGAGGACGACGGGATCGGGGTGGTGGCACGAGCGGCTGTGTGACGCAAGAGCAAGAGGGACAGGGACGGGATCGGGGTGGGGCGGAGCGGAGCGGGACGAGGCTGGCTGTGCGAGCGGGGAGGCTGAGGGGGGGTGGGGCCGGCACCGCAAGCTGCGCAAGCGGCAGAGCTGGGGGCCGATCAGACTGAGGTCACAGTAGGTTCTGCGCACGCACCGAGTTCACACAGCTTGCAGAAAAATCACCCGCAAATATTAGATCTCGCAAATACCGGATCTCACAAATACTGGATCGCAAATATGCAGGGGCTCACTGTAGTACACAGCATTCAGACACAGAATTCAGCATTATATACATACTTTAAAAAGGGAAAAAACTGTAATTTATCAGATTACTTTCAGTATGAAAATGCAAAATTTGCATTGATAATATATTTAACAGTTTTTATTATTTCTGTTTGGAAGAAAACAGTTTATGTTTGTGCTATTGAGCAGGAGTTTTTTACAAATTGCTGTCTGTAATTTTTCTTGTTTCCAATAATAAGAAATTATTATTATGACAAATTTTTCTTCTAAATTATTATGCAGCAGTGTAAAATCATGCAGAACTGTATACTGTAGTACTATTTTTCTGGTAATGGTTTAACTGTACTCAGGACTGTAAACTGCCTAATTGCAGAGAAAAAAAAATCAGGATAAAAGGCAATGTAGAATATCAGATCAGCTATGTGAAAATGTAAGCACAAATGAAAGTAAGCTGGTCCAAGTTATTTGAATGTCATTCACATGTTCACAGGTTATTCTGAGCTGGAAGGGACCCACAGGATCATCTAGTCCAACTCCCAAGCGAACACCCATCCAGGGATCAGGCCCGCAAGTGTGGAACCATGGGCATTCACTTGAATTTGGAAAAAAATAACATACTTTTTCTAAGTTTACAAACATGACAGAAATTCTTTGAGTCTGCTGAGCAGACTGGAGACCTTGTTTATCCATGTAGGTGAGTAAGCGAAATGTACTGTTTGAGCAATATTGTAGATTTCCTATTGCTGTCAGGAATAAGAGCACAGAATTACCATATTCCAGAAGGTACTTCCTCTGAAAAAGAAAACTATGAAAATAATAAGACTCTAGACAAATTCAATAGAAAGCTTAACAAAATTATAAGAATATTGTATATAAATATAATGAATTTCATATGTAAAGTGTTAAATGCTTGGCTGCTGTATTCTAGACCCTGTTGACAGTTTAGACAGCAATCATCAAGAGATTTTCCTATTCACCTACCTGGTGTATAGCTATATTCACATTGAATCTTAGATAGACACCAACCCTCATTCAGGGTTAGAGGGAAAATTGATGAGTATTTCCCATTAATTGTTATCTTCTACTCTCTGACTCCTTTTCCTTTACTCGGATGTTTACAGCTTCTTTAGCAGAGAAGTCACAGGTTCACAGGTTATTCTGAGTTGGAAAGGACCCACAGGATCATCTAGTCCAACTCCCAAGTAAACACCCACCCAGGGATCAGGCCCATAAGCGTGGAACCATGGGCACCATGCTCCATCCATCCAAGCCTCCCACCAACTAGACCATGTCACTGAGCTCATCATCGAGTCTTCTCTTGAACACCTCCAGGGATGGCGACACCACCACCTCCCCGGGCAGACCATTCCAATGAGAGATCACTTTCTCTGTCATCCAGCTAAAGGATATTTTCTGATGTACAAGACACAAAATATTGTTGAGATAGATTTATAATTTCTACTTGTTTTAGGAAATTATTTATTTAGCAAAACATTAAAGCATGCACTCATGTTCCCCTTATTGTCATTGGACTGTATCTCAATCCTTTGAAAGGTTTTTATTTTTCCAAAAAATTTTTGCAACACTTTTAACACTAATGACAACTCAATTCAGTTTTTATTTTCCTCTCTTTCTTATTTTCTAGAACTACACTCTGTCAGTCATTTTACATGGAGATTGTCCCATGGAATAACTGAAATTTTCTATCTTTCACCATTCAATTATACCAGTCTGTAGAACCATGAAAAGGAGTAATTTATGTCAAATATTTACAGCTCAGTGAACTTATGTATAGAATCACTTCTAGGAATATGTACATCAAAAGAATTTAAAAGATAATACTAAAAGAATGTCATTTATGAATTTATAACAAGATTACTATTCTCAGTCTAGATAGTATTAATTCTTTATCCATCTAGATTAGTATTGGTTTGTTGAGTTCCTTTAGTTTGTTTTGCTTTGTGCTCTTGGGTTGTGGTGTTGATGTTTTTTCAACTGCGAAATTACAATTTTGTCTAACATTCCGAGCTTTACAAATGCTCTTTTTTCCTGAATGCTCACGTCACTATCAGGTATTGTCATTGGCTGCTTCTATGGAACAGGCTTAATCTGTAGGAGGAGAAGCTGCAAGAGCACAAAACAAGCAAAGCACTCCAAACTGTGAGGGATTTGTTCAAAGGGGCTACAGCCTGTAATAAAAGACTTAGAAAATAGCATGAGAAAGAATGCAAATGTAAGAACAAGACAAAGAAATAAAAGAGTACAGTATTAATCTTTCATTAGAAAACCTGCCTAGACATCTCCATTTTAATTTTCTAATACATGTCCTAGAAAATATTTCCAGTAAGGAGAATTTCATTTCCAGTTTATGCAAAAATACCACCACCATAAAATCAGGCTTACTTTACCCAGCAGCTAAAATGAATCTTAATCATTTAACTAACTACATTTTAGTAATAACACATTGCCTCCCAGTAATTCAAATCAAGCCTTAAGCAATAAGTAAAAGGTATGCTAATATTATTTTAAAGCAGCTGAAGAATTAAATACAAAAAAATCAATAATAATACATCAAGTATACATCAGGAAATATGCATCATTGTTTTAATGCATAGTAGACAACTATACTTGCTCACTTGACTATCTTTGCTAAAATCTATATGTCAGTGTTCCCAAGCATATATGTCTATCCCTGCCTTAAGGAGAATCTGGCTCTAACAAAACCCTTTGCAAGGGCCCCTCATGTCACTAGGAATCTGCTGGATGCCTTCAGGGCAGGAAAGATTGCTGAGCTGGCAAATGACATCCAGACTGAAGCTCATGCAGAGGCTAAGAGGCAGCAGAGAGGAGAGTCTGGCAGCAAGACCACAAATAGAGGAAAGGGCTTCTCTTGGACAGAGGGGAAATGATCAGATTGAGCTGCTGTTCAGAAAGTAATTAACTCATAGAACTGAAACATGGAAGTTTCCATCTACGGCAACTAGGCAGGAGATTAACACAGTAATCTCTTCATTTCTGTCCTGTTTCTTCATTTTTTTCACTTTTTAAAACTTAATACTGTCTTTCATTCCAAAACAGAAATATAAGAAAGTTATTTTTGAATCTAAATTCTTTTGGTGGAGTTTCGCTAGGAGGAAGTTTAAGCACACCCGTTCTGCAGCAGTAGCCAAACCACTTTCAGAGTTTATATGTGCACAGGTACACAGCAAGGATACAGCTCAGGTTCACAGGTTATTCTGAGTTGGAAGGGACCCACAGGATCATCTAGTCCAACTCCCAAGCGATGCCCACCCAGGAATCAGGCCCACAAGAGCTGCAACAATGTGTTCACAAAGGATAAAAAAACCCAAACCAAAACCCTTAAGAAATTATGACAATGAAGAAGGAGACNTAGGGCCTACCCTCCAGTCCATTCACCATCCTCATATGGTGCTCAGGTAACATGATAAATTCACCTCACTGTCATAGAAGAAGAAAACAGAATAAAAATCAGTTCACTCCTCCTCTCACTCTTCCGTTGCTACTGTCTCATTCATGCGATATGGCTAAATATAAATTGTAATGCTTTCCTACTCTTCGTTCTGGAAATAGCACTGTTAGCACTTTCATTGCCATGCAAATATATTTTTTTTGTAAATTTTACTCTGACATAAATGGTGCATTATTAGTCCCTTTATTACCTTACTAACTGATTTCAGCTTCTTGAACAGATATACCTCAAGTTTTATAATACCTTTGATGTTATTTTTTAGCTTGCTAACCTCACTTTCTTTGGTATTTTATTTGATTGCCATTATTTCACTTCTTATCCTTTTCTAATAACTTCATTTCACGTCTTTTGAAGAAGAGTTTTACATTGAAGTCCTGATTTCTGCAGAAAAAAGCAAAACTCCCTTTCTGCTTCTTTATTTATTTTTTTTCAGGAATATTCTACTACAAACTCAAAACCAAGTCACCCTCAAGTGATATAGCTGAGTAATATTTTGGCATTCAATGTTTCACTTTCTCTATGAAAAAAGAGAAACTTTCATAATTGTGCTTATTAAAATATATCAAGTTAGCAACCTAAAAATTACCATGACACATTTATGCAATTGTCTGGTTTACTGCTTTCCTGTAACAAAACTGCTTTGATCATTTGTTCCTTTTGTAAATGTTAGAGTGGGTTATTTCCTTTTTGATGAGTTATGGGAAGTAACCTCAATTACCACCACACGACCATTGTTCTCTTATATGCAGTACAGGGAAAGACTGCACATACTTGTATTCTTCTTTGTTTCATTGTTCTTAGAATAATTTATTCCAATCAAATGGTTATATATTCATTAAATTAAAGCTTTCTCCTTGAATGACTTTCTGCTTTGGTATCCTTACTTCCATATTTATAGTTGGATGTAAAGGCATATAAGTAGCTTTATTCCATCCAGATAAATGTCTTCATTTCTTAATTGGCCATTAAGTTAATGCCTTGGTTTACAGGATCAAGCACAGCTGTGTTAGAGAGAATTTCCCCTGAATATTGTTTATGACATGATTTGTCTTTTTAAAAAAGAAATTAATGAATAAAGAAATAATCTTAGATATTAGAATAGTGCTGCTAAAGCAGAGAGGCTCAGAACTTAAAAGAGACAGAGATAAAGCTTCATGCAACACTAGAACAAATCAGAAACGAAGAAAAATATGCAACAGGATAAATCATGCATATCATGATCTACCTTTTTTCCATTTTTATGAGATTAATATTTTAAATATCTTCACCATAACATCTCGGGACAACTACTGTAGAAAGTCTTGACCTGGAACTAAATTAACTGTAATTTGGAATTCCAAAAACTTCCAGTTTCTTCTAATAGACTAATACTCAAGGAGAAACACAATTTTAAGCTACATGACCAAAACTGAGTGTGGGAGTGAGATGATTTATCAATTTCCCGAGTAAAGTTTGTTCAGAGCAGATAAGTAGTTGCATATGCTGGAAAGGTGAAGGATCTAAACATAAAAATAAAGTAATAATGGTAAAAAGAAAGTTGTCAAAGTGGAGCTAAGTTTCTATAATGGTTTTCCTAAGAGAAGAAAAAATACATGCTGTGCACAAAGGTAATAGGTACATGCTTATATCTTGGACACCGAGTAAAAATAGCTGTAGGTAAATCAGAACTACAAAGATCAATTTTAAATGGTTAATTTTAAAATATTTTGTGAATTCTATCTTATTCTACTTTGACTAATGGACTTTCAGATTTAAGCATAGTTATTATTAAAAAATAATGAAGGAGTTCATATAGCAAATTGGTAACATAAAGGTGAGTCTATTAACAGCAAATTGAATGAATTGGAAAGAAAAAAGTCAACTGAGTTTAAAGAGGTTTTAAACTTGGTAGAAATCTATTCTAGACAGGAATCCTACTACTTTCATTTCAGTGAAGTCTAGCAACAGTGTTCCAGGTATTACTTTTTTTTCTCAGAAGAACATTCCTACCTCCTATTAATTTTTTACTCTTTAAACTACAAAAAATTAGATAAACAATTATAAGCATTTTACAGAAAAGGTAAAGCTTACCTAACCTATTTTCACATGGACATTCTGACATCACTGTATTTAAAAAAAAAAATAAATTGCCAGAGAGCATAAACATCTCTCATTCTTGTACTGACTGTTTTTTAAATCTCATCCAGTACAGCAGTGAAATGACAAACTCAGATCAGTGGAGCGGAAAATGCATCATGGCTTTTTTTTTTAATGTAAATCCCAGAGTATGAAAAATACAAAGAAAATTTTGAAAGGATTGCTTAAGAAAAGTCCTTCCTACTTTAGTTGATTGGTTTTCTGCTGTCACCAGGCCCACCTTGAATCCTCTTGGGGTTTTAAGCTCATAGACTGATGTTAATTTCTGAAGTTATGCTTGTTTGTCACTTGAGTTTTTCTCAGTTATAAGGAATGTGATCACTTTTAGAGAGGAAACAAAAGTAACCTTTTACAGTACTTGAGTACAACAATCCATTACAAAGTGAAGAGATCAGAGCTTTTGCTTTGGTGGACGTTACTACATCCTCATATTTTATAACAAACACATCAACTGGTAAACACTTCTGGTGGGGACTGAATGAATAAGAGTTGAATATGTTGCGGATATAAAATGCAGAAATAAAGTTCTTCCCATAATTATAACAAGGGTAAGAATTTTAAGAAAATAGAAAGCTGATCTACAGTTGTGTCAGTGTTCATTCACTCCAGTGTTGCCCTGCAAACAAAACAGACTAGAGATGCCACACAGGAATTACATTGTCTTGTATTCCTTTTCATGAAATCTTATGCCACTAATTATAGAAGGCCCTCTTTCTTGTTTAGTTCAGAGTAATTTCCTCTGAATCATACATTATTTTACTTGCAACTATGCCCACCACACAGTTACAAGTGACAAACAAAGTAAAGGCTTTGTCATAGTTACTGTTGATTTCTAGGAGATCAGAGAAAGCTTAAAATTCTAATTAAAAAAATCAGGAAGCAAAGAATATCTAAGAACCTGGATGAACTCTTAGTGATATCATTAGAAAGATATAAATTTACATTAAGTACACTGGATCAGATTCTTTGTTTGACTCCAAGCCTTCAGGGAAAAAAAAAAAAAAAAAGATATTTGATGCTACTTAAGTCCATCTAAATTGATCTGAAAAATATCAGGATCCAAAATCAAGTTGTTTAAGAGGATTTGAAACAGATGCAAGGCAAAACAAAATTCTATTATTTTTCCATGCAGATTGAGGGCACAAAGAGCCAAGTTTGAGATGGAAAATAAAACAAAAAAAAAATCCTCTCAGGTGTGGATTGCTAGTTGAAAAACATGCCTTTGAAAACTCCAAATCCTGCAATGAGATTAATTATTCTGCAGTTCACAATGAAGTATTTTTAGCTACTTTAACAAAGACAGAAAATTGCTGCCTTCTCTACTGAGCATTACAAGAAGATAAAGATTATAAAAAGTTTCTGAAATATATATTTTCATAAATGCTTGAAGTAAGCAGTCATTTCTTTTATTATACTACTTGCATTTCTGACCTCAGATTAACCTTTTATATCCATTACTCCATGGCATTAGATGTCTCCCTCCTTGACATTATAAAACTAAAAGAAGCTCATCTTCTCTTTGCCTTTAATGCCTGTGGTTTTATGAAGAGAAATAGGATCATTAGGAGGGGAATTTGTAATTTGCATTCACAGACTACCACAGTTAAATGAGAAGCCTCCTTCACAAATAAAAAATTCTTTTTAGTTCTTCCCTAAATTCCCCAAGTGTACAGAGTCAATCCTTCTATATAGTTCAATTCAAAGAGTTCATCTTAAACTCACAGAAAATCCACAAATTATTTTTCTTTTTTTTTTTTAACTCTCAGTCTGAATCTTGACATAATGGCCTTATTAATGTAAAATTATCTTAAAAAATAGATTTTTCTGGGAACCAGTATGGAACAAGACACAACTATTTCTGTAAAGTTTTACTGAACAAGAATGTATTTATTTATAATAAAGTAGAATAGTTATTTTGAAAGGGTTCTGCAACTTTTACCCAATTTCATTTATTTATTAAAATACAACTAAATTCATCTTATAAAGATATTAAGTACTTGAGTAATAAAACATAAGAAAATCAGTGGAACTGAATAGTACTTGAAGTGAGGCAGAAGTTGAAGTCCACATTGCTTGGCTTGTATGAAGAAGAGGAAAAAGAAACCTAATTATGATAATTTTCATGCAATATGAAGCTATAATTAAGTGATTGGATAAAAGTTTGAATATGTATAGAATATCAGGTACAAATATAGAATACAAGGTACAAGATGGTACAAGTATTAATCAGTGTTTTGAATATACCATCAGGAGTGTTAATTAGGAAAATAAGGTCATTAGGTACAATAAGTTTAAAATAAATACTTGATTCTAACCTCTAACAATATGTCCTGGTGTCAATTAAGATGAAGTATGAATTGAATTTAGAAATACTTGAATAATATATATGGAGAGAAATAAGAACTTTACTGGGACAAAGAAAAAAAATATCTACAACAACAGAAAAATTATGATTGTAGACAGCTATGAGAAAACAAACATGAAGGGAGGTTAAGGGCACCCCCGGGATTCCAGGGGCAGGGAAATAGGGTTCAGGGTAGGCACACCAGTGGAGTAACAGCCAGTGATCTTTTTTAGAAATGTCTGAGGAGCTGCAGGGAGAACTAGCAGTCAGCAGGGGGGAAGGCTCTAGTGAGATGAGGAGGCAAAGATCCATGTGGTCCTGGGCAAAATGGCGGCAGTAGAGACCAGAGGTGAAAACGAGGCTTCCTCAGTCCAGAAGATCCACAAACTCCCTTCTGTGAGCCCAGCAGCTGTAGTTATAGGGCCTTGGAGCCCTCCAATGTCACATGCCTTGTGGGCATGCCTTCACGTGCCATTGGCTGTCACTTAGCTCACCCTGGCCCTCAGGCCCCTCCCCTAGTCACATACCTTGCTGGGAACGGAAGATAAGAAAAAGTTTTACAATAGAACAAAAGGGCTCTCCCCATAACACAATTATACTCAGAAATTGCATTTCAAATATCTTTAGTGAGAGAAAGCTTTAGTGACTATATAATCATATAAATTTCATAAATCCTGAAAATATTCTCTGCTAAATTTCTAATATTTGTTACCTATATTTTAAAATATCTTACACGTTAAGAAAAATACAACATTCCCTCTAAAACCTGATCTTTTCACTCTATTAGTCATGAATTCTACCATGGTGTAAGAACTGATCCACTACAGAACTAATATAAATAGCAATTTAACAGAAAGAAGATACTTATACTTGTAATAGAACTGGTAATGGACCTCTTTTGTTAAATACACGTCAGATACATCTCTTAGTCTTTAATATAAAGTGCAGATTATGACAGTAACTGCGTATGTGGCATGGCAGGGATCCCATGTACTGTCTTATTATTACCTTGAGAAAAAGTCATTAACAGTTCAAAGAGAATTCAAAAAAATACATTAAGCCAACATACAAAATCTATTTTAGAAACTGGAAAAAGGAAATGATATACTTCAGCTAAAATAGAAAACAATGGTTCAAGACAATAATAGACTGTTGTCTAAGCAAGTAAATCACTGCTTAAGGGAAAGAAAGATCAACAGGTGGGAAGATTGACAAGGTCCTAGGAGAGGAAGAAAAAAGTAAAATAAAGAAATAAAACCAAACACATGATAGTACAAGATATTTAACTTTGAAATAATCTCTTATGGAAACCAGAAGAAATTACATAATTTGCAATATTTAATATGCTTCAATGAAAACACTAGGAAATTTATTGCTCCTGCCCCGCTCTCAAATGCAGCAGGAAGTGAGTTGACCTGCTTTTCTTTCTCCATTATTTTGCACTGATAAAATATCCCAAGGCCTACTAGTAATATCAGAAACTATGAGATTGGAGAAATTCATTGAAAAAAGAGAGCAAATGGCATATTATCAGAAAATCTTGCTATTATACCTTAAATACCTATTACCTCCATCAACAAGGTTTCAAGCAAGAATCCTTCCAATACTTCAGACATACAGATTTTCTGTAAAAAAGTTATTGGTAATTATCAGAAAGCAATAGAGACACTGAAAAGACATAAATCCTACAATATACTGTTATTTCCGAGTTATTTTGAGCTTGAAGCATAGAGGGCTAAACACAATAAATACTTGCTGATTACTTAACTACATTTTTCCTCCTTTCATGGGTCTACTGGCATATTGTAATGAAGCTTGCTCACTGAAAATCCACAGAAATGAGTCAAAGGTGATTATTCTCACAAACTCCAAAAGACAACAATATACACATGAAGCAGAACTTAGCTTCTCAAGCCTTTCAAGATGTACCTACAATCAACCTTCCATCAAGACAACAGAGCAGCAGGAACAGGTGTATTGAGCAGCAACATAGATTAACTGTTAAACAGAAAACATGAATGTTCCCAGCTCAATTGTCATCACTAGCAATTATAGCTCTTTATATAAAAAGGTGATAGCAGGAAAGTTTTTTTAGCCATCTTAGATGATACAGCAATCAGAAACAGCAGTGCTCACACTATATGATGTGTCAAGATTTCCTTGTGTACCAGCTTACCTAGTGTCAACTATCACCACGCTATTTTTGAGAATTATTGTTGCAGAAAAAAATGTTTTACTCTAGTCAAAATTTCTTGTTACCTTTTGTCTTTTGTCACTGATTTGCAATTACATTTACTGCTAGTATTTCAGTAGCATTTTTGGTTTTGTTGAACCACAACCAGCCACAACATCAGACGACTGCTAGCTTCAGACCTGTTCCAGTTCATGAGTTCTTTCCTATTCTAAATTGCTTTCACTTATGAAAAGGAATATTTCAGATAATTTTATTTATCTTAAATATTCTTATCACCCCCACAATATTCTGATAGTGTTGGTTGTTATTGCAGAGATGGCCTCTCTTTACTAGACCTTGCGGTGACAAGAGTCCTTTCTCATATATGAGGGTTGAATATAGAAAACCGCTGTGATCCTCTTATATGACATTATCACAGTATCACAGTACTAGCAAGGTTGGAGGAGACCTTGGAGATCATCAAGTCCAACCTGTAACGCAACACCAATCCATTGCCGAAACCATGGCACTAAATGCCTCATCCAGCCTACTCTTAAACACCTCCAGGGATGGTGACTCCACCACCGCCCTGGGCAGACCATTCCAATGAGCGATCACTCTCTCTGTGAAAAACCTCTTCCTAACATTCAGTCTAAACCTCCCCTAGCGTAGCTTAAGGCCATATCTTCTCATTCTGGTGTCCTCAGCCTGAGAGAAGAGATCCTCACCCACCTGGCAGCAACTTCCCCTAAGATAGTTGTAAACAGCAATTAGGTCGCCTCTGAGCCGCCCAAGCAAAAGTAACGAAAGCAGTGAGGGGACAAAGGAATCTAGACTCAACCTACACTGATAATTGACAGTTTTTACATGAATAGTTTTGTCACTTAGATTGTTCATCTATGATATTTCACTGTAATTGTCTAGTTATTCCTATAGAGAGGCCCTTCTAAGTTCTTTTCAATTCCCATTTTGTGATCAGTTTCCATTTTGACCTAATATCTTCTTTAACAATTAAAACACCTTCACAGTTCAGGAAGTATTTATAATCTCCATGTACAACACTAAGGATTTGTCCATGAAAAAGATCATCACTGACAGGAGATAAACTGAACTTATTTCAAATTAAGACACAGACCTGAGATCGTAGTCTTTTAAATAAGATAGTTCTGTGCAAGTAATCCACTGTAGTATAGTGGTAAGTGTTCCCACTTGTCATGAGGGAGACCTGGGTTTGATTCCCAGCAGGAGGCAGTGGTGTCGTTTAAGAGTTGGACTCAAAGATCCTTGTGGATCTCTTCCAACACAGAATATTCTTTGATTGCATAAAGGAATATGCCGCAAGATTATGTGGTAACCCCTACCGCAGTGTAACTTAGATTAAGTGAAAATATTACAGGAGGCATTCAATTAAAATATATGTTATCACATGTGAAAAATTTTTTTTCTGTAATAGTAAGAGAGAAATCTCTGAAATTTTCATTCGTCAAATGATATATTCATATCTGCATAGAGCAAAGAAGAAAGGAGTATATGTCCATCAGAAATAGTTTTTCAGAACTACACATTTTCATAGACAACAGCAATATTTGAATGATGTCTCCTGTTGCCAATTAGGACAGAGTATGAATTGAGCTTAGAAATACCTGAATAATAGAGACATAAATAAGAACTCTGGTGGAAAAAAGCAGGCATGAGCACAGGGGCTGGGGAGGGAGCAGGAGCAGCGGCGCAGGGTTTGGTCGCGGAGGCCTCGTGGATTCTCGAGGTCGGGAGGGGGGGTCTCCCGAGTCAGAGGGGGCTCAGAAATGGTTCCCTTTAGTCCCCCATGCTCAGGGAGCCTGAGGGGAGAACCAGAAAATTTCCCACAGCGCTCCAGAGCCCCGGGGGGTGGGGCAATGGGCGTGGCCTGCATGCATATTAATGGCCTGCACTTCTTTGAGAGTTTAACGTTTCACGAGGGCTGTGGCCAGTCCCATTTCTCGTGAAGGCCGGGGTTTAACTGTAGTACTTAAAAATATTTATATAAAATATTTGACAACTGGATCAGCAGTGACATGGAAGGAGCTGGGATGCAGTATAACCCCCTTGTAATCCAAGAGGAGGTAGTCAGAGACTTGCTGAGTGGCTTGGACCCTCATAAGTCTATGGGACCGGATGGAATCCATCCGAGGGTCATGAAAGAACTAGCAGATGAACTCGCCAAGCCACTGAACATAATTTACCAACAGTCCTGGCTTACTGGTGTTGTGCCACAAGACTGGAAATTGGCCAATGTGACACCCATCCACAAGAAGGGTAGGAAAGATGATCCTAACAACTACAGACCAGTCAGCCTTACCTCAGTCCCATGCAAAGTCATGGAACGGATGGTCTTGTGTGCTATTACACAGCAACTGCAGAACAACCACGACAATGGATCTAGTCAGCATGGATTTTGGAAAGGTAGGTCCTGCCTGACTAACCTGATCTCCTTTTATGATCCAGTGACTCGACTGGTTGATGACAAAAAGGCTGTGGATGTTGTGTACTT
>WEKX01023060.1:29939-50189 GCA_013390025.1 Pitta sordida | reverse complement strand
TCGCCTCGCCTCCCCTCCTCTCCTCTTCTCCTCTCCTCCTTCTCCCTCTGTAGTTTTCTCAGTGGGTTGATGCACGAAAAATAATGTGTAATTTCAATAGTTATTGATTTTGTGTAATTCTATTGTAATGTTAATTTTTATCTTATTGCAGATTGAGCAGTGCTTTGGCATCTGGGTAATGAATACAAATCATGTGATACAAGTACCTTAAAAAATGCCTTTTTGTTGCTGCCATTAAGGATTCAGGCAAACAAACAAGTTTCTTTTGGTAGACCATGCTTAGTGTTTCAAAGTTTGTAATTCCATTTTTACATTAAAAACTAGAGGATAACAGCCTGGACAATTTAATCTGATTGGCTTTGTAGGCGCAGTTTAATATTCTAACTTCGTGAACACTGAGGAAAGATTACTTATAAGTTCTTTTTTGTCAGTAATTCCTGCTCACATAATGTCCTGAACATACCTGATCTTCTGTGTTACAAAATAAGACATACAATCTTGTTTCAAGAGACTTTATCTCAATAAATATGTCACAAATGTTTTCTTGTTAAATTTGAATTACTTTAATTGACTTGGCATTTGTCTCTGTTAATCAACATTCATTTTATTTCAGTTGAAGTAATTTAACCTGAGTTCAATTAAATTAATTCTCAGTCTCATTATTAGCAAATTGGATTCACAATTATACTCTGCACAATATTATTTAAATTGCTCACAACAAGAACTGTGATATTTCAATCTCTGCATATGGCCCTAAATGAAAGTTACATCTGATTTCCTTATAATTTCTTTACAATTGAGGTTTTGAACCGAGGTATTCAACCTTCCTGACAATTTTTCTCTATTGTGTGAATTCCCTTTGTCTTGATTTCCTTAGTAGGGATTTAGAAAGAAAAAATGCTCACTCTCTTCTATCTTGGGAAGAGACGGAGCAGCCACTGAAATCATCAGTCAGGAAGTTCAAAACAAGCAAAGAGAAGACCTAAGTTACCTATTCCCTCTCTGGAGTGATGTTTGCTACAAGATGTTTCGGATGCTGCTATTTACATGACCTGAAAAGGTGACTTGACAAATACTTGGAAAAAAAGACACATTAGTGACTATTAAATATAGAAATACAACCGCTGACTGAAAAAGATTCTGGACCTTGAAAGGTAGGTTAGTATTCCTTGGAAGTATTAGCCTGTTCCTTCAGTCTGTTCATGTTCCCTCCTCTGGATATCTGTAAATGGATGATAAGTGCTGCTATATATCATTGTAGTTCAATATGGTCCAAGTATTCAGAAGTTCTGTGTTTGTTTAATGACATTAAAAGGTATTCACCTTTTGCGCAATCTTTTAACTAGCACAATGCAGTCACTTTGAGTGGGGGTTGAGGGCGGGGCATCTTCTACTGGATGAATTCCCAGTGCTGTCTTTAGTAATAACAAATGAAAGAGTGCAAAGGCATGACCCATTCTGTGGTCCACTGTTTACTTACTCCAGGCTCTATTCCTTATGCCTATTAAGAGTGACTATGTCAGCACAAGATTACTTAAAGGAACAAAATAAATTTTCCTGTAAGAAAACTTCTATGAGTAGATGGTGTGACTACAAAATATCTTCTTTATATTGTGCAGTCACATCATGTGTGGTGGGTTTTGTTGAGGTTTTTTGTTTCTGTTCTTTTTTTCTTTTGTTTCTTTGTTTGGGATTTTTTAAGAAATTGATCTAAAATTATACTGAGGCCATTATCCTACCTGTGCTGAAACTTCCTTATAGCTATGTCGTGGTTCGACCCTGGCTGGATGCCAGAGATTCACCCACAGCCTCTCCTGGAGAAAAAATAACTGGAAAAAAAAACTTATCACAGGCAAAACAAGGCAAGCTACAAAGAAAGTATATAAAGGATTTCTTTATTAACTAACAAGATCAGAGCTTAATGTGGGAAGCATCATTTTAAATGCAACATTTTCCTCCCACCCCTCCTTCTCTTACAACAGATCTCATATTCCCTTTTTCAACCAGGAGACAAAGGGGTAACAGGGGTAGGGGTGAATCCAGGCAAGCTGGTATTTCTGACCAGATTTAGGGTAGGAACCATCTCTCTGCCTTTCCATAAAGCCCTCTCTTTCTCTCTCTCATGAGAGGAAAAGTCTTTCATGACCCTTTCCCAAGTGACAACTTGACCCAAGGGCGACAGCTCTTCCATTCTCTGTTGCTCGTGAGTCATAGCACAGGATGCAGCTTTTTAAGTATGGCTTTGCTGCACCATTATGAGCCCATCCCAAAGTACATAGATCAGATCCTACCAAAATGCAATTCTGTCACAAAATGGCTGTCCAAAGGATCTCTGCCGAGCTCAGCTCCACCTCTGTGTTTCTGGGCTCTTAAAACATCTGCAGCTGTTGCAGCATGATTCTCCATCTTCAGTCATGGCCTCAGGTGGATTCTGCATCACTGGTTTTTCTCTCTCTCTTCCATAGGTTTGCACGTCCTTTGTAGGTTTTCATGGTCCATTCCACGAGCAGCAGAGAGACAATTGGAAGAACATTCCTACCCCTTCTCTGGTCAGCCTGGCAGGCCCCCCCATAGCTTTCAGCTTCTCCACTTCCCACACACACTCTGCTCTGGCACATCTACATCTTGTTACTAACTTTTTTTTTTTCCCTTTCTCAAATATATTGTTCACAGAGGCATCTCTATCTCCTTCTGCTCATGACCTTGATCTCCATGGCAGTGACGGAGGCCCTATGCTGCCAGAGGGAAAGAAACCCCTAACCATGACAAGCTAATACATTTATTCCTCTTTGTTCCAGACATTTGGGAAAATGTATGAAACTATGACCCTGATGTCTATATTTGCATATTTGTTCAATTTTTTCATAGAATTTTTGACCAACAGGACACAGATATACTTGGCTTAATTTTCTATCTCTTACTAGATGGAATTTTTCTTTCTTTATCATGTTCTATAATATTAGTATGTTTTATTTTATCCTCAGATCACTGCTGTGTGACAATATTTATCAATATATACATATTGATTATATTCTATATATTATATTATATATATGTGTAGTCGGGTGTCCTAGACCAGGGTACCAAGTGTCTTGTTCATCTCCTGTGAAGCCCTCCGTCCGCATAGAATGGCAGCTCATTAATGTACAAATTTACCCTGCACCCTCACACTGCCCCCCAGCTCTCCGGCACTGTTTCGGCACTGGTTTGTTGTGTACTGGTATTTGTGTCAGGGCTTCCCAGCGACTGCGGCCACCTCACACCAGGAAAAACCTCTTTTCCACTCATCCGGGGACACGGGTGTGGGGAGCTGCTCGCACCACTCTCCCGGTGTCTCTCCTGGTCTGTTCATACTCAGGGTAGACATCTACCCCAAGAAAGTCTCAGACACCACGTCTAGCCTGAGAGTGTATAAATCACAGAATCACAGAATCACAGACTACTATGAGTTGGNTTCCTGATGCAGGCCAGGATGCCATTGGCCTTCTTAGCCACCTGGGCACACTTCTGGCTCATACTGAGTTTTCTGTCAATCATTACACTTAAGTCTCTCTCCACTTCACTACTCTCAAGCCACTCCTCCTTCAGTCGATAGCGGTGCATGGGATTGTTATGTCCAAAGTGAAGAACCCGGCACTTAGTCTTGTTAAACCTCATACCATTGGAGTCTGCCCATCTCTCCAGCCGGTCAAGGTCCCTCTGGAGGGCCCTCCTACCCTCTGGCAGTTCAACATTTGCCCCCATCTTGGTATCATCTGCAAACTAGCTGATAATGGACTCGATTCCCTCGTCCATATCATCAATAAATCTTTCATAACTTCAAGAAGCCTTCTCACTTGTAGGGTGGGCAGTGCTCGAGCTGAACCAAGCTGAGCTGAGCTGATGTGGGAGCAGCATGCGCCTGGCTTGGCTCCGATGTGGCCTGCTTGGGGCGGGTGCCTGACTTGGCTCCCCTGCGGCTGGCTCAGAGTGGATGCCTGGCTTTGTTTCACCATGGCAGGCTCAGGGCTGGTGCTCAGCCCGACTCACCACTGCGCCAGCATGGCATGGGCAGCTGTGTGTGGGAAATTTGCATATTCATGACTGCCTACTTTGAATAGTCATGTGTGTCAGGTCACGCATGTGCAGTCACAAAATGGGCCTCCTTAATAGATGAAAAATCACACAGCAAAGATGTGAAGCCGCTATTTGGGGGATGTGAAGTGAAAGAGGGTCGACTGTATATATTTACAGTAATCACTTAGATTTCTCAGGGGTTAGGGGGCACGGCAGTTCCATAAAAGCTGAATTCTATGAAGAGTGGAAGATCATGAATGTGCAAATAAGCCACACACATTGTCCAGCCTCCCTTAGTCCCAAAAAACATGGGGTTGTACCCAGCATTTTCCGTTCTGTGTGACTGGACAAGGGAGCAAAGGGGGTCTCTTCTCCCCCTCCCCACCCAGGGAGTCACAGGACATCCAGGGGGTTCCCTGTGGACACCACTAGCAGCCCAGGTGGCCCCTGCCACCGCCGCTAGCAGCTCAGATGGCATGGGAAGTTGCCCCTTGCAACCTGGTGGCCCCTACCTCTGCTCACAGCCTGGGTGGCTACTGCTATCACTCCTAGCAGATCAGGCAGTGTGAGACACTTCCTGTCGCAGCCTGGGCTGCCCCTGCCACTCCTTGCAGCCCAGGCGGCCCCTGCTGCCACCACTAGCAGCTCAGGCAGTGCAGGATGCCAACCCTCACAGCCTGGGTGGCCCCTGCTTCTGCTTGCAGCCTGGGTGGTGTGGGATGCCATCTCTTGCAGTCCAGGCAGCCCCAGCCGCTACTAGCAGCCCAGGCAGTGCGGTATGCTGCCCCTCGCAGCACTGGCAGCCTCTGCTGCTGCTTCCAGCCTGCACCCCACAGGCTGGTGCTGCACCCCTGCAGCCGCGGGGCGAGCTTGACACAGTGCATATAAAGCTTCCCTGCAATTTTATTAATCTTTTCAACACACTCAAAAGGAAGAGAGGCTTGCTGGCCACTGAGTTAGCTGTACCTGCCACCCCATAGCCCTGCCCTGCAGGGTGTGCGAGTCCCACCCCACAGGGCTGCAGAGGGGGTCTGCACACATGTACACAGGAAAACGCCATGAAGAATTGAGGGAAGACTACGGCCTTGTATTGGCTCTGTCTCAGCCCATAGCAACCCTCACAATGCTTTTCTTTAGAAGGGTATTGATAACATAAGTGTTTTGACTACAGTCGGGCAAAAATCAGGACTGTAATATTCCTTCCTCCCAACTGAGGACAAGATTCTGAGTGGGGACATAAGCAGGCCATCTTGCCCAAACTGATCAAGGGGATACTCCATACCGTATCATGCCAGTTCAGATATAAAAGCTAAGGAAGAGAGCAGGAAGGGGGGGCATCTATTGTTTCCAATGCCTGCCTTTTAAGAACCATCATATGCATAGGAGCCCCGTTTCCTCAAATGTAGATGGACATCATTACTAATGGGAGGTAGAGATTAGTTCTTTTGTTTTGCTCTTGCACTTTTCTTTGCTGTGCTTTATTTTGCTTCTATTAAAATGTCTTATCCCAACCCCTAGTTTGTATATCATCTTGTTATTCGGGACTGAGTGACCGCTCGAGCCCTTGGCACTCAGCTGGGGCAAATCCATTACAGGTGTTTTTGCTGAAAAAAGTACTACAAAGATGTGAGGGAGATAAACTCGAAGTGTGAAGCAGGGAGAGATTACTATACATGAAGTCTTCTGCTTGATATAGAGATGGGAAGTTATTTTATATTTGGTTCAACACTTGCTGTCATAGCAGCAGCACAAAAGTTTTCCTGGGTTTTCTGTAATTTTTAAGCTCTCTTTTGAAGAGAAATCACTTAGGTTAGTTCCACGTGTATGAAAGCAAAAACAAAACCTATACAATTGATATACTAAAATTAACCTTAAGACAAAAAAGCCCAGCCCACACGAGTTGCTAAGAATATATGTGGATTTGTTGTTTACTTCGTTTATTCTCTTATATATAATTGCTGGAGTTATTAAAAATAAACTTAAATTTTAAAATGTCTATAAGTATAAATAAAATAATCATAATTGTTTTATTAAAAATAATCTCAATAACTCATATCACAGGCCACAGTCCAAGTTCAGTGAAACATTGAGTGAAACTCCTTTTCTCTCTATCTGCTCCATTCAAGCATTTTTCTTCTTAAGACATGAAATGTTTAAGAAAACATTAAAAGCAGTTCAATATGTACATTTCACTAAAATCAGTCTGTTAATTGCATGAGTTTCTTTGATAATATGGTCTTTGGGTTGTGATGAGTCATTCACAGAGGCTAATTTTAAGCTGGCTCCTGAGGTTCTTTCTGCTAGTAACAAAACGAAAGACATTACTTTAGAGGACAAATTGGAACACACCAATCATCCTTTGGTAAGTGCTTTTCACTTCTCTAAGTATAGGAGAAATATATAG
Organism: Pitta sordida; assembly: GCA_013390025.1. NCBI lineage: Eukaryota > Metazoa > Chordata > Aves > Passeriformes > Pittidae > Pitta > Pitta sordida. The sequence continues at coordinate 43,729 of WEKX01023060.1, read as the reverse complement.
AGAAAAATCTCTTGGGCTGATATGGAGACCACTGAAATCAGAAGTGTTGGGAAATTTGAACATTTTTTGAATTAAGCAATTTTCTTTCCATATAGTTTAAGCAAGGAAACATGCAATAGTAGAAAGAATGAGTATCTCTAAATCATATTAATGTAGAAGAAAGATGATAAGACCTATCACTTCAAATGTAATATCTCTTTTTAAATTAAGTCTATCATCTTCTGAGGGAAAGTAAGAAGAGGTTTTAATAATTCAGGTACTCAGTTATTCATGGAAGCTCAATCTATATGACTACTAATGCACTGATGACAAGGATGTCTATACTTCTCTTTTTTTCAGCTTCTTCTTTTTTGCCCTGCCTTGACAAGTCCATATATGACTTTGTTCAAAATGGTACTGTGAATTTGAAAACTACTGATCACAAATTCTTTCTTACTGCCAGGACATAAGTTTGTTTGGTATGACAATTAGCTCAAAAAAGTTAACAACTAAATTTAGCTGCTTAATATTCCTACTTGCTACTACATGTACAGCCTACAGTTCCTGTTCCAAACCAGAGGCAGGCAGAGGATGGGGAATTGTAAAAAAGTACAGTTGCAAATGCTTATCTGATATATACAGGAGCTTTACTTGGTAAATCTACCACTATGACACTAAGTTATTGTCTAAATGTCTCAAATATTAATAACCCCTCCCTAAAATTATATATTTATGGCAATCATAATTTTTATATATACACATTTATGTAGTTTTAAGCTGTCTAAATCAGACTTAAGAATACTTTTATGACATTAGTGCAACTGATGAGTTCAAAAACAATGACATTAACTATTCATATTTCTTCAAGAAATTCAGTATTATGCTTGCAAATGACTTTTTATTTTGTGGAAAACTAATGACTAGGAATGGAATATTCTTTATACAAAGTGGAAACAAAGATTTCTCTCTAGTATATGTCTCCAGCAGAGACAATTAATGTGATAAATGTCATGATAACAAAAAATTTAGATGCTTGTCATGGCATAGGGTTTTAAGATGTTTGCAATACAATATATCCTTGTTGCATTGTGACCCCTCCATAGTGACCTTGCTGAATTTTTCTCTCAATTCTGCTTCAGCAATTTGAGATGTTCCCCAGATGATGCATGCGCAATGCCTCTGCTCTGCCAAGGGGTGGTGCCGGCGCTCCCCGTGGGGCGGGACTGGCCTGGCCCCACGGGGAGGGCCACAAGTCATGCTGTCCCCTGTTACTCTAAGCCCAGCCGGGGACTGACACCCGCCCTGGGCATGTGTTACTCTTTTCATGGCTACAGGTGGGGAAGGCAAGTGCCTCAGGAAAGTGGGGCTGGGGTGGCCGTGGAGGCAGTGGGGCAAGCACTGTGTACTGGGACGGTGCAGCAGCGAGACATTCTCACTCCGTTGCCACAACTGCTGCCCACCCACGCTGCACAGGGCTGGGTCGGAGCACGGGGCCCAGACAGCGCTGGCATGAGCACTGGGAATCGGGGACGGTAGTGGGGGAAGCAGCTGCACAGGGTTTGAGCTGTCAGCGGGGCAGTTTGAGCAAGCGCGGTGGCAGCAGCAGCACATGGCCGAAGAGAAGTCCAGGGATTCTCGGGGGGGGTCTCCTGAGACAGAGAGGGCTCAGAAACACTTCCCTTTGCTCCCCTGTGCTGTGAGAGCCCATGGGGAGGAGCAGAAAAGTGTCCACAGTGCTCCGGAGTGGTGGAGGTGGAGCAATGGACTTGGCATATTAATGGGCATATTAATGACCTGCGTGTGTTTGTGAATTTGACGTTGCGTGAGAGCCCTGGCATGACCCGTTCCTCGCAAATTAGGAGGTATAACTGTATATACCTCCTTTGAATTTTTTCCATTTTTTTCCTCCTGGGGTGAACTCAGGTGGCCATTCTCTTTCATTGGAGGATTTTTGCAGTCAGGCACAGTGTCTGTCCCTACACTGCCCCCCCGGCCCCGCCGCCACCCAGCTGGGTGGGCAGGCATAGAAGCGGGAGGAAGGTTGCCCCATGCCCCTGCCTCAGTGCACATGCATGTGACTGGTGGAGGGAGTGGGGTGCCACCGCTGTTGGGGGCAGCTTGTTGTGTTTCCTGCCACTGCAGCATGGCTCACAGCATCAATGGGTGTCCTCCCATCTTCTCGCATGGCCAGTAGTAGTCACATGGAGTCTGGCTGTGAGGGCTGTCATTGCACAATGATGTAAGCCTCCATCTCTTCTGGAGTAAAGTGGAAATGAGGACAAAAGCCTTAATCTGCTGGAGCTGCATTTGATTGGCCACTGGAAAGGAGAGGGTGTGCGGGTTTAAATACACCATGGAGGAGGCAGTCTCCCTCTCTTCCCCTCAGACTGTCTCCAGAGAGAGGCTGTGCTGAATCCAGCCATTTTTTCTGTGGAACTCTTCACCTTTCCCAGTATTCCAGCTGACATCTGTTCCCACAGCAACAGATTGTATCCTGTTCCCTGATGACAGCCAGTGGACCCTGGATTCTTCCTGCTCCTTGAATCCTTTTGTTACAGTTTTTATCCTACAGTCATACCTCCGTAGCCGCGGGGTACAAGTCTCCCTGAGGTCATGCAAATATTCTTATCCACAAGCAGTAGCGGGTCATTAATATGCATAGAGGCCATGCCCATCACTTCATCCCCAGTCAATCAGGAGTGCTGGGGAGCATTTTCTACTCCTCCCCACAGGCTCTCACAGCACAGGGGAGCAAAGGGAACTGTTTCTGAGCCCTCTCTGCCTGGGGAGACCCCCCAGAGAATCCTCCCTGTGTTTCTCTTCAACCATGCTGCTTCTTATGCTGCTGCCCACCCCAAATGCAGGAGTGGCAGTGCTGGCTGTATGGACCCAGCAGATCCACCTGCCATGGCAGGGGGAGGGCATGGGGGAACAGAAGCTTCCTGCTGCAGCAGTGGCTGTGTGGACGCGTCCTGCTGCTGCCCCATCCCAGCACACAGGATTTGGCAATTGGCTTCTGCTGCAGTTTATCATACCTCTCGGCATTGCCTTCCTCACCTGCAGCCACGGAAACAGTAACACACAGATGCAGAGATGCATAAATGCATAGACGCACGTACACAGGATATCCCTGAAAGGTGCTGGTGGGGACAAATGTCTGAGAGCACACACAGGTGGGTGGGGCAGAGGGAGAAAGCAGACTGTAGCTCTGGCTGCAGTCCCTGTGGAGGATGGTAGGTACAGCGCAGTAGCAGTGCTTTCCCTGGGGCTATGTCTACGTGTCACCAGGTGCACCAGATTACATGTGACGTACTATGTACATAAGCCTTTCTGGCCATGGAGACACACAGGAGTGGGGCAGGGACCACAGCAGGGTACATGGAATGGTGCCTTGGGACTATAAATGTCATGTAACCTTGGGAACACTCATAAAGCAGTGATCTGTGGCTGTCCCCAGTGAGCTAGAGGTGCCACTTGCCCACCTTGTGGGGCTGTGCCAGTCCTGCTCCACGGAGAGCACCAGCGCCGCCCCTCGGCGAAGCAGAGGCACTGCACATGTTTCGACCAGGAAGGGCTGTGAGTCACTGAGGCAGGTTTGTGGGAAAAAAATTCCTCAAGTCGATAAGGATGCGAATATGACAATACAATGCACCAAGGTATGACTGTATTTGGATTTGAGGTATTGATGTTTTGGTGTGTGTTGGGGAACTTGTTGCATGTTGGGAGTGTATGGGCCATCAGGGGGCTTGTTTTTGGGGTACTATTTTGTTTTTATTTCCCTGTTGCCAGTATCACACTTGTACATACATTTTCATCCATATTTTTGATAAATACTGTTACATCTCTAACAGTGTCTTGACCAAAAAGTAATAAGTGAACCCGCTAGTGTCTTAAACTGAGACAATGCTTAAACTGAAATAATAACTACTGTGATCTGTAAGAAAATTATTGGATATTCATATTCAGTTTTGCTTTTATGCTATTATTGGATGTTACAATGAGGTATTTGCCCAAATTAGTTTTCACAAAACATAAATCTTTTAATAGTTTATATTTAAGAAAGGCAATAAATTTTAGACAGTTTGCAAAACCTCCACTGTGTTAATTAACAATATTGAAACTCTTATCTAAAACTTCCCACAATAAAGCAGATCCACTTTTAACATTCAATGGCTCTGTGATGTAAAGTAATTTTGGTAGTGTCTTCCACATTTTCACACTGTGTCATGTCATATGACATTACTGTATGTGAAAGTGAAATACTACACTAAATATATCACGGCTTGTAAGGTAAAGAAAGGTTAATATTTCCATATGATTTCAAGTGAGAACAATAAAGAAGTATTTAAGTCTTAGTTAATGTGGTCCACTCTTGCAATGAGATTTTATATAAAATAGAGCATACATTGAAAGATATATTTATGATCTCCTGAGCAGTTATTGAAAATTTCAGTTGTAATTGACAATTATTTTATTCATTTATTCAAATGAAACCTTAACTGGTGCCTTTTTTTTTTGATGTATGCAACATCAGCTTCTGAAGAACCAATTCATGTATCTTTTTCTCTGGGCAAAGACACTTCTGTCTGGCAAAGATTGCATTCTGATGTCAGTAAAAGGTGATGGTAAATCTACTTCTTAAACTTTGTTTTAAAATCATCCAAAATACTCATTATAAAAAAGACTTCTGGAAGTCTTTCCAATCCATTCTTTTTTCTTCAATATTGTTTTTGAATGTGGGCATTAAAACCACTTATGCCATTCTATTATGGATCTCAATAACATTGCAAGAATTTTTTCTAAGAATTTATTAATCATATAACCCAAATTTTAACGATTGTATTTCTCAGGTGTTCTCTATTAATTTTTATTCCACTGGGATGCCCATGAATTATTTCTAAAAATTGGACAATCATCCTAAAAATATGAATTGCAACCTGCAGATACACTTGTGATTCTGATTTTTTAAAAAAATATTGATTCGTACTGTAGCGTAAGCTGAGATGTCTGAAACCAAATTACTCTATAGAATTCATTCTTCTAATTAGCAGGTAGTCTGACCCCAAGGGTCAGTGTTGGGTCCGGACCTGTTTAACATCTTCATTGATGATATTGATGTTGGGATTGAGTCCATCACTGAGTCAAATTTGCAGATGACACCAGATCTGTTAGAGGGCAGGAGGGCCCTGCAGGGGTATTAGTGGACAGCAAAATTAACATGAGCCAGCAGTGTGCCCAGGAGGCCAAGAGGGCCAATGGCATCCTGGCCTGCATCAAGAATGGTGTGGCCAGTAGGTCAAGGGAGGTTATCCTTCCCCTGTACTCGGCACTGGTTAGACTGCACTTTGAGTATTGTATTCAGTTCTGGGCCCCTCAGTTTAAGAAAGATGTCAAGGTGCTGAAATGAGTCCAGAAAAGGGAAACCAGGATGGTAAAATGGTTGGAAGATAAGCCCTGTGAGAAGAGGTTGAAGGAGCTTGGTCTGTTTAGTCTAGAAAAGAGGAGGCTCAGGGGTGACCTTATCGCTGTCTATTAATTGTCTAAAAGCAGGTTGTAGTCAGCCAGGGGTCAGTCTTTTCTACTTGGTCTCTGATGACAGGACGAGAGGTCATAGTCTTAAGCTTCAGCAAGGGAGGTTTAGACTTGATATTAAGAAAAAGCTTTTCACTGAAAGAGTGCTGTCCCTGGAGGTGTTCAAGGGTAGGCTGGATGAGGTGGTGCTGAATGATATCATCTAGATGTTAGATGTTAAGTTTAGTTGAATTATAGGTTGGACGAGATGATCTTCAAGGTCTTTTCCAACCTTGTCAATATTGTGATACTGTAGTACTGTGACCCTTGTACCCGTAAATTTTATAGCCTTTAATTTTTTGCAGTATGTACTAAGTCGGTGAGGCTAGTTCTCACTTCAACCTGGATCAAAACTGAATTAATGTAGTTCTCTGAAATATTTCCTGTTTTCTCAGCACTTCCTACAACACACAGGCTGCCAAACATTGTATATACGTATTTAAAATGCCGGAGTTTTCTTTAATAATTATAATATTATAGCAAGTATCATGATGAGCACAGATACACATTTCTGAAATATTTTGCTATATTCCCATCCAAGGAACCTGTATACAAACAGTATTTTTCTTTATTCAGTCATACAGACAATCTTTGATCTGTCTTCAGCTTAATGTTCCAGGCATGCCGCCTACCATCTATTCTGCAACCACTGGAAACAATGGTCTGCTAATCCAATGATGCTTCTGAACATTCCTTTTTAAGAAAACAGACTTCATCACCATCCTGAAAAAAACCCCAAAATCCCCAAACCCAAAACCCAACCCCCAAAAACAACCTGAACTTTTTATTTTCTAAAATTGAATAATATGCTTAGAGTAGCACCAGAGCTGTATAGCTCTGACCTGTGATAGACTCACATGTATTACTGGGTATATTAATATATCATAGAAATTTTTCTATATTATTTAGGTAGGAACCTGTTTTGTCTTGCCTTGCACAAACTATCTGAGAAGTTTATTAGTCTTTTTCAATATTAAAAATCCCCCCCAAATTTATATTGTTCAGGCATTACTTGTGGTGTTTTATTGTTGTAGTTGGTGAAAATCCTTCATGTGTATTACTCTTTAATCAGTCTAATTAGACCATTTTTGTTTTCCGTTACTTCCCTCCCTCCTCTTCCCCTTTGCTCTCCTCTCATCTCCTGCTCCCAGTTTCCCAACAGATTCTGATCTAGAAAATATTTTCCTGTTAGATAAATTTTTCAGCTAAATCTCTAAGGCCTATTTCTGAAACTATGTGTATTTATACATTCACTATGCATTATGATAACATTTCACAGGTTCACAGGTTATTCTGAGTTGGAAGGGACCCGAAGGATCATCTAGTCCAACTCCCAAGTGAATGCCCACCCAGGGATCAGACCCACAAGTGTGGAACCACGGGCACCATGCTCCATCCACACTCAGGGTAGATCTGGTGTGTAAGACCAGACACCACGTCTATCATGAGTATGACAACACCAGGTCGACCCACTCAGAGAGACACTGGGACAGCAGCCTGGGCAGCTCCTCACACGAGTGAGGAAAAGGTTGATGATAGAAAGTTGGTTGACGATAGAATGGCTGTGAATGTTGTGTACTTGGATCTTAGTAAAGCCTTTAACACGGTGTCCCATGATAAGCTTCAGAAAAAACTCTCAGAGCATGGGTTGACAGGAGCATTCTGTGTTGGGTTAGGAATTGGTTGGATGGATGAGCCCAGCGACTGTTGGTAAATGGCGCCACATCCAGCTGGCGGCCAGTCACTAGTGGAGTCCCACAGGGATCGGTGTTAGGCCTGGTACTGTTTAATATCTTTATTGTTGATATGGATGGGGGAATTGAGTCCACCATTAACAAGTTTGCAGATGATACCAAGTTGGGGGCAAATGACCTTGACAGGCTAGAAAAATGAACAGATTCTAATATTATGAGATCTAACAAGTCCAAGTGCTGGGTTGTTCACTTTGGATATAACAACCCCATGCATTGCTATGGGCTGGGGAATGAGTTGTTAGAGTGTGGCGAAATAGAGAGGGATTTGGGAATATTGGTTGACAGAAAACTTAATATGAGCTAGCAGTGTGCCTAGGTGGCTAAGAAGACCAATGGCATCCTGGCCTGTATCAGGAACAGTGTGGCCAGTAGGACTAAGGAAGTTATCTTCCCCTATACTCAACACTGGTCAGATCATGTCTTGAATACTGTGTCCAGATCTGGGATTCCCAGTTTAAGAAGGATGATGAACTACTTGAAAGGGTCCAGAGAAGGGTGACAAAGACGGTGAAAGGACTGGAGAGAGAACAAGCTCCATGGGGAGCGTCTACAGGGGCTGAGATTGTTCAGTCTAGAGAAGAGGAGGCTCAGAGGTGACCTCATTGCTGTCTACAACTATCTGAAGGGAGGGTGCAGTCAGGTAAGTGTAAAGCTCTTCTCTCAGGCTGACAGCACCAGAACAAGAGGCCAGAACAAGAGGTTTAGACTGAATGTTAGGAAGAGCTTTTTCACAGAGACAGTGTTTCTGAGGGGAATGGTCTGCCCAGAGAGCTGGTGGAGTCACCATCCCTGGAAGTGTTTAAGAAAAGATGGAGTGAAAAACTCATTGACATGGTCTAGATAATGGGATGATTGGATGGGACGTTAGGTTATAAAAAGAAAAACAAAAAAAAGAATGATGATTACATGACCCTGAGATTTGCTCAGATAGATAAAACCTGGTGTCCACGGCACCAAAGTTGTGGGTTCAATCTCCTTACGGGCATTCACTTAGGAATTGGACTTAATAATCCTTGTAGGTCCCTTCCAAGTCAGAATATTCTATGATTCTATGATTCTGTGATTCTGTTATTAATGAGACATTTAATTGTTAGTCTTAAACTCTAATTTGAGACTATTTTCTTTATCACCTCAATTTTGTCTCTAATTAGAACATAAAAAGGAGCGGCTGTGAAATTAGTGGTCTTTGTGTGCCCCTTACGACTCAGAATACTCAGTGAAAAAATAAGTCAAAATTCCTGCGCATGACATATGCTGACAGGATATGGTTTAATATTTGTTTAATATATATTAATGTCAGGTAAGCACACAGAGTTAATATTAGCAAAGGAATAAGGACAACACAGATGTAGAGGAACTGTGGATAGTTGTAGATATAAAATATTTGAAGCTATGTTCTGAAGAAAAAGGAGCCATGTTACCTGAAGGAGCAGGAATAACGATAGGCAAACCACTAGATAAAGTTGTTGAAGTGATTGTCTACAGAAAAATATCTCTACAGCTAATAGAGAAGAGTTATTTGGGATAAAGAGTAATCAAGAACATATGCATGTGAAGCCATGCATTTATGTAAATATGTGAAGAGATATATAAACATACCAAGGAATAAGCAGTTCAGATTTGATTGTCTAGTCCCTTTAGAATACTACTGAGACTATGCTGGTCTCTGCCCTGCTACTGTACCACTTAACCATAGCACAGCTCCTATGTTGTCTGTCTTTTGTGTTCTATTTACTAAATCAGTACTCAGTACTGTGTAAAGCCAAGACGTTCGCGTCAAGTCTGAGCAGCCTTTGCTGCTGCTTCTGAATGCAAGGGAGGGGTAGCCCTTGCCATGGACCTCAGCTGTCCCTGTGGACAAAAAGGTTTGAATTACAAGGTATTTACAGGAACAGCTTTGTCTCTGTCTGAAAGATACTTTCAAAGGTGCAATGTGGTATAATTCAAAATTACTCTCTAGAATGCACTATAGAGTTAATTCTTTCCTCTGTATTTCTACTTATTTTCTGTGCCTCAAAGTAAACGCTGTCAAAATAAGAGCCTTTATAGGCAAATATCTACTCAGAGTTCAAGTACTAACATGTCAGAGCTCTGTGTGCCCCTACAGCTATTTTTTTCATACAGTAACCTTTCAGTAAAACAGGTGGTCAGACAGGAACACTCAGGACTACAAAGTTGTTTATTAAGAAGCCAAATCAACATAGTTAATTGAAAAAAACTTTTGGAAAAGTTTAGACTTGAAGACCTTTCTGTCACCTAGTGTTTGATATGTAATTCTTTGTAAATATTTTGGTATCATCAAAAGAAAGGATACAACAAGTAATTTTTTTAATACTTAAATAAATAAGCAATCATTTCAATATGCAGGTCTCCCTAATTTGATAACATTGGCTTCAAAAATGGACTAAACCCCAACGAGCTTTCATTAATTTCTTTAAAAACCCAACAAAAATCAATTCAGTATTGGGAAAACTTCATGAATTAAAGAACAATCTTTTATTATTAAAGATGTATCCTTTAACATTAACTGTTTATGATGTTATGTAAAATATTCCTGCATGAAATTATATATCTTCACTATTTCATAATAGGGAATCCTGAGATGGGCTAATGGTTTACTTGAGGCAGAGATATCAATGTCAGAAGGAAAATTAAAATTTCACATGTTTACAGATCCTAATCCTATATCTAAGATGTCAAGAGCAAAATAACATCTTACTGTCATTTATTAATATAAAAGGCTTCCAAAGTAGTGTAGTTGGTTTATAATATCACGTATGTATCAAAGTTACCTAAATCACAGTATAATGTGCAGTCCTACAAAGAACCATTGATGTTATCAAGAATCTAGGCTTGAAACTTTGTTGCTGCTTGATGAAGAATAAAACACTGTAGACAGGAATAAATCAAAGAACTATTTGTATCATGAAACAGAGTTCATAATTTACGACTTCAAAATATTGCAGGGAGCATAAACTAACTCATCAGAACTCATGACACAATTGTCAAAGTAACTGAAAAGAAGCTTCCTTCAAAGTGATGCATACGAAGAATATCCACGCATAACAACAGGATCTAAATATTAAATATTAACAATGCTGTAGACCTGGGAAGGTGGGGGAAAGAGGCAGGAAGCATACTGTAGTCTTCTTGTTTTCCAGAAGTGGCAAGTATACACCTTGAAAAGATATCATGAGAATTTTTCCTATTATAGAGATGACAAAAATGAGCTCATTAGATTCCTGAAGGAATTAAACAGATTATGCACTTAGTCCTGGCATAAATATCAAGCTATATCTTGCTGAATTTCAGTTTAATGTCTATATCCAGATTAAAAAATGAACTGATGAACTTCTATAGATTACATTTATATGCTGTAAATAATTTATCCAACATGCTCTTGACTGATTAAAAGTTGAAAATTTACAATGTAAAAGTCACAATTTCTTCCACTCTATTTTCTTTTTTGGGACACTTGTCAAGTAAACTGACTACCATGCAAATATGTAATAGAGAATCCTTTCTTTTCAGGCTTCTATCTTTAGTGTACATCCCTTTAATATTTATGCTAATCATAGTAAAGAGTATATACAGAGGGATTTATATTTATACGTATAAGCATGCATATATATGTAAATATGCATGTGAATATGTATGTATTTAACACATTGGTTGTTTCTTAGTGGTTTATAAGTTTCATAGACTTTTTCTTACCATTCTAAGTAGTGTTAGAAGAGAGACTTCTGTCATTTCCTCTCAGCTAACTTTTCCCCTCTTCTGATCAATAAGTAGTACCATGTATTTCCCTCAAAAATTGCAAAATACTTACATTTAAAGTATGGGAAGACTAGAAGAGGTAAAAAAGTAAGGTCTAAAAAGGGAAATACATATTTTTTCTTAATTTACAAATCTATACATTTATGTAATAAAATAAAAGTAAGCCACATAGATTTTTAGTGTAGAGCTTTAAGGCTAGAAGAGGTTGAAAAAATCCCACATGCTCAGAACACCTTCTCTATTAGTGTATATAATGATATTAATATGAAAGCATCATTGCAAGTACATCTTTTTTAGTGTGAGTTTTTTTCAGCTAAAATAGAAGAGATCATGTGCCATGTGGAAAATCTCATGTGATACAAGAAAGTAATTTAAGTGCATCTGAGTGATGGTAAGGTTGGAAATAGAGTGCAGATAGAAATATGATTTATTAATAAAGCGAAAGACTCTGTTAGTATCCTGACAATGCAGCTGTTTTCTTTGACAATAACCTTTCCCTCTGTTTCTTTATTTATTGAAGGGAAATGGCTTACCATCTATTTAAAGTAAATAGAGCATTTGTCCCTGCAATGTTTCAAGTGATCTAGAGATTCTAAATACTTTTCAAATCAGATAATGCATATATGTTCAGTTCCCAGATTTAACAAAAATAAAAAAGAAAATAGGCCATCAATACACTTAATCCAATTAAATAGCTATCCTTTATGTGTATCTTGTATTAAGTAGGATTTTGATTCACCTTCACAAAAAATACTTTGATAGACACTACAACAAATTAAGCAAACTAAGAGGTAGGAAAAATGTGTTTTTTTCAGAAGAACACTAACTGTGAAAAGAGGCCCTGTTTGTTATCTCAAGCATTGTATCATTGGATACTCACAAGTCCGTGGGACCAGACAGGATCCATTCTAGAGTGAAGAAAGACCTGGCAGATGAACTCGCTAAGCCACTCTCCATAATTTACCAACAGTCACAGAATCACACATAATACTACTAATTGGAAGGGACCCACAAGGATCATCTAGTCCAACTCACCAGCTAACACCCGTACAGAGACGGAAAGCACACCCCAGAGTGGTGAACATAAACCTACTTCCCTGACAGGCTCACAGGCCACTCTGAGCCAGAAGGGACGCACAGGACCATCCAGCCGAACACCCCCCCAGCTAGACCATGTCACTAAGTTCCTCATCCAGTCTTCTCTTAAACACCTCTAGGGACGGCGACTCCACCACCTCCCTGGGTAGACCATTCCAATGAGAGATCACTCTCTCTGTGAAAAACCTCTCCTGGCTTACCGGTGATGTGCCCCAAGACTGGAAATTGGCTAATGTGACACCCATCCACAAGAAGGACACGAAAGATGAAGTCCCACAGGGGTCAGTGTTAGGCCTGGCACTGTTTGACATCTTCATTGATGATATGGATGAGGGACAAGTCAGACACAGTCGGGCATCCTGTACTACGGTACCACGGGTCTTAACCTCTCCCCACATAGCCCTCCATCAACGTTGAGTGCCAGCTCATTAATTACAAATTTTTCCCCGGTCACCCCGCCCCCTCAGCTGCAGAGCGGTTGTGGGGCACATTTCCTTTCCTCACACGGTTGGGGAAGTGAAACCCGTCTCCTCAGCCCTATGGGGCAGCTGCAGCAGACAGAGGGGCACCGTGGGGCTCTATGGACTTCTGAGCTCTGCCCATTGTGTTTTCTCCCAGGGGACATGCTTGGTATGGCACAGCTGCAGCTGGGGCTGGCATGCATAACTACTCTGCCCCGTGGGGCAGCTGCAGCGGGTGAGGAGTCACTGCGGGGCATGTGCGGCTGCCACAGCATGGGCAACTGCCACGACATGAACGGCGGGGGGCAGGGATTTGCATATTCATGACTGCCTACTTTGAATATTCATGCGTGTCAGGTCGTGCATGCGTAGTACCGAAACAGGCCTCTTTAATCTCTGAAAAATCACGCAGCAAAGATGTGAAGCTGCTATCTGAGGGGCGTGAAGTGGAAGCGGGCTGACTGTACTTGGTTTCTCTTTGGTCTTCTTTCCTAGAACAAAGTTACAGCACTCAGAACTCCAGAAAGGACTGTTTGTATAACTGGTTACTTAGAGGACCCCATTGCAATTGAAGGGATTTTGCCCAATAGTATGCCACTTCTTTTAATACACTATTATTAAATAGGGTTGATGCCGAATCAATTAACCATGAAATTCTTGAGTTCTAAGATGTCCCAGTAAATTTTAGTCAACTAGGTAAACCGCCTGTATCTCACAGAATCACACTGTATGCTGAGTTGGAAGGGATCTCTAAGGATCATCGAGTCAACTCTTAGCCCTGCACAGGACCATCCCCAAGAGCCACCCCATGTGCTTGAGAGCAATTTCCAAATGTTTCTTGGACTCTGTTAGGTTTGGTGCTGTGACCACTTCTCTGGGGAACCTGTTCTAGGGTGCAATCACCCATTTGGTGAAAATGTTTTTTCTGATATCCAACTTTCAGGCCTTTCCCTCAGGTCCTGTCACTAGTCACAGAGAAAAGATCAGTGTCTCCCTTTTCCTTCCCCATATGACGGAAGTTGTAGATTGTGATGAGGTTGTAGAGGGTTAATCCTGGTTGGACGCTAAATACCCACTAAAGTAATTCTCTAACTCCACAGCAATTGGCCTGAGGAGAGAAAACATCACAGAATCACAGAATATTATGAGT
>WEKX01023060.1:7725-20750 GCA_013390025.1 Pitta sordida | reverse complement strand
TAGCTTAAGGCCATGTCGTCTTGTTCTGGTGCTGGCAGCCTGAGAGAAGAGATTTACACCCACCCAACTGCAACCTCCCTTCAGGTAGTTGTAATTCAGATGGAAACACGTATTTGTACATGTGTAGAAAAGAATCTCTCACTTTTTGCAGAGTTATGGAAAACATCTTACCACTTACTGATTAAAGGAAAATGGCAAAGAAGTTTAAAAGAAATAATAAAATCTTACATACTATATATATATATATGTATATACACATGCACACATAATCTCAGCTCTCTCCTCTCTAAAACCTTTCAGTCAAACTTGGAGTGGAGTACAGTCTGTGTTTCATTTGACAGGTTTATGAGAGTTTCTTCTATTACTTTTGAAAATGTCACATGGTCAATTTTAAAAACTTCTACTTGAGCTCTTCTGTTCAAGTTCCTTTCTTTAAGAAAAAACCTGCTGTTTTATCTCAGATACATTTAAATGATATTTACCTTTTATAAATTATTTTTCTGATGTAACAATAGTTTACTAGCTTCTAACATTTAATTGAACAGAAGTGAAACATATAGACTTTTCGTGTCTCTTAGCTGCTTAAACGAAAGATAGTTCACACTCCAACTATATAAGGGCATAAGGACCTAAAAGATTATATTGTAGGTGGGTAAAACAAAAATGACGGTAACCAAAAGCTGCACTTCCATTCAAATAAGGAAACATTGTGCTCTTCTGTAGCTCATTTGGATGGTGACACTAAGCAGGAAGGGGAGACAGTCCATCAGGGGGTCTCAGCAGTTCTCAGGACATGAGGTGAGCTAACAGCAAAATTCAAATTCTATTTTCAGTTTTGAATTTACCCCAAACTAACTGATAATTAAAAACTTTGCCTTTATACCGAGCCCAATTACCACAATAAACTGTAGAAAGGACTTGTGTCAACAGCAGTCTGAGAGATCTGCTTTACTGGACAGCTATCAGTAAAAGAACAACTAAGTGCCCTGGCACATGTCCAGAAAAACACTTACATTAATACTTCAGCCAAAACACCTGACTCATCTGAATCAATACCTTGATTTTTTTTGATAATTCTATCGCTTTGTGAAGGTTCATTACACTATGAAGGCTTTAATTAAAACTAAACTTCATTGTCTGCTTAAACACTGAAAAAATCCCACTTTACTAAAAAAAAGTGACCTGATAAGCAAAATTTTAAATTACACTGTAAATAAAGATACATGAATAAAGGAAAAATCAAGCGGCTTTAATTTTATATATTTTAAAATAAAATTAAAAGGGTACATTAATAAAACTAATTCTATTTTAAAGTGTATATTGCTTTATCCACATCCATTCCTTGAAGGACAGATCCCTCAACAGTGACTTCACTATTTTTTCTGGTTACTAAAATTCATTGTTTACATGACTGTTGAATTTTCTTTACATTATATTTGTAACTAATTAGATGTGTAATCATGCTTCAAGTCACTTCAACCACCAATCATTCCTAGAAATGACAGGGACAAAAATAACTGGTATATGCTCCTATTGAAATCAAATAGCGTATTTTTAATAACTGCATAAAATTCTGACAGGTAGAAGGCTAACAAACAATTTTCACACCTTAAATCTGCACAAATACATGAAAACAATAGCATTCTGTTTCCTCTCTGCATTTGTTTAAGTTGAACACATAGTACTTCAGAGACAAATTAACAAAAAAAAAGAAAACTGACAGGAATTTGGATGTTATTCAAAGGTCTATTCTCTTTCATTTCTTTTCCTATTACGTGGAGAATTTCATTTCTCCTTTTTTTTTTCAAACAACACTCTGTCAGTGAGTCATCTATGGAACAAAAAGTTCATACTAATTTCATAATTCACAGGTTCAGACAGGTTCACAGGTTGTTCCGAATTGGAAGGGACCCCCAGGATCATCTAGTCCAACTCCCCACCAACTAGACCCTGTCACTGAGCTCCTTCGATGTGTTTCATAAAATAATGTACTTTCTAGATTGCCAATCACATGAAGTTTATTTAGCAAATGAAAACTGATCCAAACCATAAAAATTAGACATTTGACAACACAGAATTTGGCCTGAATCTATTCAAGGTCCAGTTAGAATTGAAACTTGCAATGGGTAATGACCCAAAACCACAAAGACTCAAACGTTCAAGAAAATTCTTATTCAGTGGTCCAAAGCACTTCAGATGTATCCTTTGAATTAGTTTAGGCAGAGTCTGCCTATTTCTCATATATAAGTAACACCTAATCTAACTTAATATTATTTTAAACACTCCTTTTACCAGGAGTGTCTGTGTCTATCTATCTTCAGAGATTCAGCTTTACAGTTCGTTTATGATCCTCAAGGAACTACTTGCTGGAACCGGCTTGACTTCTCTGGACTAACAGAGAAAGGAGCATGTGCTACCAAATGAAGCAAGACAAAGAACTTCCGTATATCTACTTCCATACATTCTACTCTCCACTGAGCTAGTTGTAAGAAATAACTTAAACAGTAGATATAGCTACCCAAAAAGTCCATAACAAGGTGTTCTGGGTTTCTTTTGAAGTGTATGACAGGCTTTTAAAGGAAATGATTGTGAAAGAGGCAATTGAGTTGAGAGCAAGAGTTCACAGTACCTCAGTGCTTCTTACTGAGGCATCCATTCAACACTTTCTGGAAAAACTGGGCATCCTGGAGAAGAATTCCATTTAGCATAATAAAGATTTGAAGCAATTATATAACATATCACGGCAAAAATTGTGGTTTTCTGATTTTATGGGAAATTTTTACAGAAATGTTGAAATATCTCTTTATGAGTGTGACTGAGACATTTCAGAGCTATCAGTGTGAGAAAAGTTGATAAATATCTGTCTACATCCCATGCACACCGTCTTTCTGAAATATTAAATGAGAAACAAAGAAAAATAGAGATGTGTATTGTCTCAATTTCACAGAGGGATATTCAGCGTTGCCTGATTTCCAACCCTGCAGCTATATCTTATGAATTCATTGCCTTTGTCTATTTGCAGGACTGTTAGTACCACAGGCTTTGGACTGCACCCTGTGGAGTGACCCATGTGCAGCAGTGTTTTGAAGAACTGCTGCCTGTGGGGATGGACCCGTGTTGGAGAGGGTCATGAAGGACTTTCTCCCATGGGAGGGACCCCATGGAATTCAGGGAAGAGCAGCCTCCTCACCTGAGCAGCAACGGAGAATAAAAACTGCCTGGCTCCCCCTAGTCCTCTCAGTCCCCGCCCACTGCAGAAAGGGGGAAAGTGGTATCTGTTGTGAGAGACAAAAGGGTGGGGGGGGAAGTGCCTTAAAGATCTATACTTCTCACTTTAAGCTCTGATCTTGTTAGAAATATTTTTTTATATTCTCACCCTGTAGTTTGTTTTGCCTATGACAGTAAGAGATTTCTAGTTGTCCTTATCTCTGCCATAGAAAACCCTTCAGGTTTTTTAAAGCTTTCCCCTGTTTGTATGCAGCAGGGAGTGAGAGAATGACTGTTTGGTGAGTCTCTGGCATCCAGACAGTGTCAAACCATTACACCTGGACAGCCTAACAAAGCAGTCCTGTATGATATTCAGTGATGACATCAGAATAGGTGGAGGTCTGACATGGAGAAAAAAATGGACAGAATACATAAAGAATCCTTATGAAGTTCAGCAAAGGCAAACAAAGCCTTGTATCTGTTATGAGATAAACTCTTACAATGGTACAGGCTGGGCACCATGTGGTTAGAAAGTGGCTTTGTACAAAATGATCTGAAGGTTTATTAAAGGCAACACGCTGAGCACAAGCCAACAACAAATCCTTTCAGTAGTGAAGAAAAATCACAGAATATTCTTATTCTGAGTTGGAAGGGACACACAAGGATCATTGATTCCAACTCCCAAGCTAATGTCCACACAGGGATCAAACCAACAACCTCAGAGCTGTGGACACTATTCTCTGTCTATCTGAGCCAATCTCAGTGTCGTGTCATCATCTTTTTTCTTCTTTTCATTTAATATAACCTAATTCCCTGTCTCATCATCCCATTATCTAGACCATGTCAATGAGTTCCTCATCCAGTCTTTTCTTAAACACCTCCAGGGATGGTGACTCCACTACCGCCATGGGCAGACCATTACACTGAGGGATCACTCTCTCAGTGGAAAAGCTCTTCTTAACATCCAGTCTAAACCTCCCTTGGTGTAGCTTAAGACCATGTCTTCTTCTTCTGGTGCTNTGACAGGTCTGTTATTACCTGGATCATCTTTCTGGCCCTTCCTGTGGATGGGTGTCACATTAGCCAATCTCCAATTATCGAGAGCAGCTTAGCGAGTTCATCTGCTAGGTCTTTCACCACCCTAGGATGGATCCCATCAGGTCCCATGGACTTGTGAGGATCCAAGCCACTCATCAAGTCTCTAACTACCTCTTTGTGGATTACAGGGGGGTTATACTGTACCCCTACCCTGTCCACAAATCCAGAAATCCAGTTGTCCTGTCTTGTACTGGATTACATTAGTCATCAACTGCAGGGAAGTGGCCACTGAAACTATCATGAAGCAGCAAGACCAAGACTCCTACACAGAGAATGATGAGCTAAAGGTCTCCTTGTCGCAAACTGGAGTAGAGACTTCAACAACAAGTGTACAATTCCACAGGGCCAAGCAGGATTGGTGGCAGTAACAACCTCAGCCCACTGATCATCTGACAAGTGTGATGTGACAATCAGGGATGAGGTTAACCTGTAAGTGCAATAAAAACATCAGGACCAGCAGGAAGTCAGGCTGGGCATATGACTGCATGCTCCATAGGTCAGGCAAGAACTAGGGAGATAACCAGAGCTTAAAGCCTCTCCTGGGCTACTATTTTAACTTCAGAAAAAAGGAGGTACTGGTCTTGATGCACTAAACATTAATTCTTGCTTTTCAACTTTCTAGTCCTTTTCTTTAAAATAATAACTATCACATTACAGTTTCATAAATTGTAGAAAGATGAGATGTCAGAAAATTAATGGTTCTTTATACATGAACTTGGTGAGGAGTAAACATGAAAAAAAGGTAATTTTTATGGTTTAGGGGGTTTTTTGCTACTCTGACAGCAAGGGTGTTAACAGCTCAGTTCTTGCCTGGGCCTCCGTGCTGCTAGGACCTTCAAGGTTATAGAGATAGAGGCATCTCTGTGAATAACATATTTGGGAGAGAAGAAAAAAACTTAGTAGCAAGATGTAGGTGCCAGCTCAGAACCTGCATCAGGAGGCTGAGAGATTGAAGGCCCATCCAGGCCCACGAGAGAAGGGGTAGAGGTGTTCTTCCAGGCATCCCGCTGCTGCTTGTGAATTGGACTGACCATAGTGAAAACCTATGGACCAGAGAGAGTGAGAAACTAGTACTGCATAATCCATCTAAGCCACGACTGAAGATGGAGAGATAAAGCCAGACAAACTGCTGATGTTTTTTTGGGGCCCAGAAACAGNAGCCAGGGTCAAACCACGACAGTAATTTAGGACAAACCATATCAGGGATCATCAGCACCAACACCAGTGACCAATACTCCATCTAAGATATAGAATATAATTTTATCTTTTCAGAGTAATGCCACATATATGCATCAGCCAAGGGCTTCTTCAAAACAGTCAAGTTCGGGACACATCCATCTATCCATCCATCCATCCATCCATCCATCCATCCATCCATCCATCCATCCATCCGTCCATCCATCCCTCCTTCCAATTCATTATGTACCATAGTTTTGGGTTCTTGTTCTACTCATCAACATTCTTAATTCTTTTTCCTTATTCCTAAGAGTACTTTAGTACAGTGGTAAGTGTCCCCACCTGGCATGTGGGAGACCTGGGTTCAATTCCTGCCAGGGAGACAGTGTTAAGAGTTGGACTCGATGATCCTTGTGGGTCCCTTCCAACTCAGAATATTCTGTGATTCTGTGATACTTATCCCACCAGTTCTGATCAGATTTGTTTTGTATCTTTGCAGTAAGTAAATATAAATCCAGAAAAATATTTGATTACTTGTTCTCCAGAACATAACACAATTGCCAGGTTTCTAGATTCAATTTATAAACAATTTAAAAACAAGCAAACAAAAAACCCCAAACAAACCAGGAGCAATCAGCGAGGTAGCCAGTGCAGAACACCATGGTGTTAAGGAAAAGGCCTCCCCTTAACAGAGATGTCTTCTAATCCAGTGTCCCAACAGTTATCGTCTTACTCATTTAAGATCCAGGTAGCATTCATTAGGCTTCCCAAATACCACGTGTCCCTTCCAACTCATATAGCAGAGAAGGCCCTGGAGCCTATCAGCTCCTCCTTTTCAAGCTATTCCAAACTTAGTGGCCAGTCCAAGAATCTGCAGTGTCAACATGTGGAGCCTATCAGCAGTAGGGGACTGTTTCACTACTAAATGTGCATGAAGTTCATTAATTCCATGACTATTGTTTTACATCTTTTGTGTTGGGCCTAGAACCCAATTCTCCCCTGTGTGTCAGATGATTTAACCCATTACCAGCTTAGATCTAACCACTATTGGAGGACAGCCTAGGAAATAAAAACACTGCAACAATACATATAAGCATCTCTACCACACAATATTTTATTTCCTTAGCATTTGTAACAGGCATTATGCATGATCAAAGTCTAGAAGAAAGGAACTAATTCTGCAAGTTGCAGGAGGAGATGCAGATGAGGAGTTTGAAAGTAGAGATAAAGGGAATTAAGGGGATAGGAGAGTAACACAGAGAAAAAAATCCTGAAAAGTAATGGCCAGATAATGAACTGCAGAGAAACAGCAGAAAAAGAAAAGATACAACAACTATCAACCAGAAAGTATCTAAGACCTTGAGAAAAGAAAACTGACAGTACACAAACAAAATTGTCTGTGTCAGAAGAAGCAAAGAAATAAAAAGCTCAGGAGTGTCTGACTACGAAAAGACAGGAGAGACACCCTCACTATTTTGTTTGACATTCTCAGAAAACAGCAAGAAAGAAAATTAACATTTCTGTCTGTGAAAGAAAAAGATAAGCTAAAAGATCTTCTGGAGGTAGCAGGAGAGAAAACAAACAAACAAACAAACATAAAACCCCAGAAGGTAGAACTTATTATTGGGAGAAAGAAAGAGCAGGTTGTGTTGAGTGTCTGGAAGGGTGGGGCTGAACTTTCACTGCAGCTCTGCTGGATCAGAAAAAGTTGCATTGCTCCAAAAGGTGTCATTTCCTTGTAGGTTGTCAACAAAGAAAGTAAGCAATAAAGGTTCATTATTAAAACTCCTACTGTTCTCACAAAGCAGCAGACTTACACAGAATGTCCTGGTGTCAATTAAGATGAAGTATGAATCAAATTTAGAAATACTTGCATAATATATATGGAAAGAAATAAGAACTTTACTGGGAGAAAGAAAAAAATAATATTGCAAATATATATATATATATATGTTTGAACAACAATAACAATATCAACAACTATGGAGCAATGACAACTGTAGACAGCTGTGAGAAAACAAACATGAGAGGAGGCTAAGTTCAAGGGAGACCAGGGCACCCCTGGGATTCCAGGGGCAGAGGGAAAAAGGTTCAGGGTAGGCAAACCAGTGCCTATAAATAACAGCCGGCAATCCTTTTTTGAAATGTCTGAGGGGCTGCAGGGAAATCCAGCAGTTGGCAAGGGGGAAGGCTGTAGTGAGATGAGGAGTCAAAGGTCCACGTGGTCCTGGGCAAAATGGTGGCAGTAGAGATCAGAGGTGAAAACAAGGCTTCCTCAGTCCAGAAGATCCACAAACCCCTCTTCTGTGAGGTCCAGCAGTTGTAGTTATAGGTCCTTGGGACCCTCTTATGTCACATGCCTTGTGGGCATGTCTTCGTCATGCCATTGGCTGTCACTCAGCCCACCCTGGCCCTTGAGCCCCTCCCCTAGTCACATTCCTTGCCAGGAAGGAAAGACAAAGGATCCTCCATTGGTCATCAGGTAAAAAGGATAAAGACCCTTCCCTGGCCAAATGCCTTGTAGGGGAGGGAAGGGGAGATAAGAAAGGAAACCTATTTTCTGTTCCAGTAAAAAGGAGAAAAGCTTTACAATACATCAAAAGGACTCTCCCCATTACACAATTAAACTAGGAAAAGGAAAAGAAAGACTATGTCTAAGAAATGTCTTGAGGGCCAGAAAATCCTAATCCTCTGGACGGAGTGGAAGGCCTGTTTCTTTTGACTTTAAGAGCAGTTCTGGACAGAGTACTTGAAAGTGCCAATAAAGAATGATTGTGCAGTGGCAGGAGATTAACTCAGTGATCTAATAGGTGTCTTTCCCCTCTAGCTTCTATCATTCTAGTTTAAATTGCTCTTTAAATTTAGAGAGTTAAAATTAAATAAAGACAAGCTGTCACACTGTTATAAGCCTTTGAAAAAATCTATTAAATTAATTCACCTGTTACAGCTCTCTCTTTGGGTCAAATACTTCCTTCACTTGTATTTGTATAGAGCTGTTAAAATCAATATGAGAAATCTGAGTAAATTTGAGTAATCAGTACGAGAAATTTGAAGTTACTCAATTAAAAATTACAAACTGGAATAATTCCAGTTACGAGTAACAAACCCTCCAGTTTGTTTGGGGTAAACCGTCCTAACTGTTTGAAACTTCAAAAACATCCGAGGATTTATTGTTCATTATTCTGTATTTGAAGGCCTCAGTAATAATGCAGTTTAAAATTAAATTTAATTCTGTGTGAACCAAATACTGCTTTCAGCTCCAGTAGCATAACTGACAACAGAATTTACTTTGAGCTCCCATTGCTATTGAATGCTAAAAGCTGTGAAAGATAACAGGGACCAGAGTCTTCCTGGAAAAAAAAACAACCAGGCATCATAACCTCTGTGATGTCCTTATGATTATCTGTGAGAGGCCTATTAGAGCAATGGTTGTTTTCTTAAATTGTTGTCAGCTAACCTCATTGCTGAGTTTCATTTAATCTGTATCTTTATTATAGAGTCACAGAATAATTAAGGCTCGATGGGACCTCTGGAAATAAGCTGGTCCAAGCACCCTGCTCAAGAAAGACTACTTAAAGCCAGTTGGCCTAAACCATATCCAGGTATCTTTTCATATATATGCAAAGAGCCAATGTTCACAACTTGAAACAAACATTTCCTGAAGTTCAGATGGAACACATCCTGTGTTTCCACTTTGTGTCCATTTTTCCTTGTGTCTTGACAGTGGGCACAACAAAAGATCCTTGCTTCATCCGCTTGCATCCTCTTTTCAAGTATTTATATACGCTGATGAGATGCTACCTAAGCCTTCTTTCTTCCAGGCTGAACAATACCAGCTCTGTCATTCTTTACTCACAGGAGAGACGCTCCTAATCATCAGCCCTTTGGTGGATTCTGTCCAATATGTCCATGTCTTACTCATGCTGAGGAGCTGAGTGTCGTTCTCATTTATAATAATTCTCCAATCTACATTAACAGGCTAGAAATGCATGAACTACACCCTGTGAGTGAGTCTTCTGACAAGTTCAAATGAGTTTAGAAAAAGACAGTTTTTAAACTAAATAAACCTTTGATTCTCTGGGCTTCATGAGTCCTGTTATACCTTTAGTTATCTATACAGAATGTTTCTATTGACTAGAACTTTTTTTTTTTTTTGTCACAAGCTTCCTAGTTTCCTTTATTATTTGTATATTCTTTTAAAGAGTTGATTGAAAATGGCTCATGAAGTAATCACTTGGAACAAATAAAAGCCTTTCATTCCTCAGTTTGCAACTGCAGTGATGTCAATTATGTCCCAGAGAGGGGCATATTATCAACCATAAAAGTATAAATGATCTTTGCATCTCACTTATGAAGTAAGCAACAATAAAAATGTTAGGAAAAAAATCATTGTGGCAAAAGATTAAACAATTTTCACTAGCAGCATGGTTACTCAATATTTTTAATCCAGGAGTTAGGGTTGTCAGTTTCTGATGCATCCACAAGGATTAGAATACATAATAGCAGTCACAGCAAGACTTCTTTAATAATTATTTTAGTGGTAGAGAAATAGAGTTCTTCATGCGGTGAGCAAGAAACCACTGCTTGCCCTCAAGGAAAGATCCAACATCTCAATCCAGCATGATTCTTAATCAAATATTTAATCATAAGTACATAAGTGACCTCATTGCAAAAAGCCTATAGAAAATCTTATAAAATTAGAAAGGCTCTGGCTATGTGTGTGTACCGACACATCAACCCAAACTATTTTGGCCTCATTGCTGTCCATTGTAAAGAATAACTGACTATATATAAAATGGTATGGTAAGGTACTGGCACCCAATTATGCTCTTTTTTAACCATCAAAGAGACATTGTATTAGTACCTTTCATTCAGGAACTAGCCATTTATCAGTCAGTATGCGTTGTAGAGTGATTGCACATTGGAATGGACTGCCCAGGGAGGTGGTGGAGTCACCGTCCCTGAAGGTGTTTAAGAGAAGACTCGATGAGGAGCTTAGTGACATGGTCTAGCTCGGGGGTGTAGGGCTGGATGATCCTGGGTCCCTTCCGGCTCGGAGTGGCCTGTTAGACTGTGAGGGAACTAGGTTTGTGTTACCGCTCTGGGATGTGCTTTCGGTCTCTGTACAGGTGTTAGATGGTGAGTTGGACTAGATGATCCTTGTGGGTCCCTTCCAAGTCATAATATTCTGTGTGATTCTGTAGTGCTTTCACACCTTCAGCTTTGGCTGGCTTGTCACATATTTTACATTCTGTACTTCCCCCCTGTCTGCCTTGTGGTACCTCCTAGCAAACCCCTCCCTACACCCCACCCCCTAAGCTTCCCATTGGTAGTAGTTACCTTCCCACTGCCCACCCCCTTTTTCCCGGGGAATGAAACTGAGAAGGCACACGTGTTTGGGCCTGTTTCACTTTTGGCTCCAAGGAAGGGAATTCCAGAATAAATTGGGATTGTATTGCTGAAGGAGAAAGAGCGCCTTTTGTCTTTTGCTTTTGTCAATTGTCGAGTTTCTCTCCTGGGGCTGTAGCTAGACGAACATTAAGCCCTCAGGAAGCAGAAACTTGACAAGTATGTGCTGATACAAAGCCTATAACTCTCTCAAAGGAACAGATTAACAGACACTTTCATCTGAGTCCTTAAATACATTGCTGCTTACTAGGGTAAAAAAACCCAAATGTGTTTATTTAAAGGTGCTGTAATTTCCACTGTAAAGCTGATTTCTTTTTGCTCAGCTTGGCAGTAAGTCTTCTGCTACAGGAACACTACCCTGTCTAACATGTCATTTGCCTCTTCCACATAAATAACTGTTATGCCTCTTCCAGCCATAATTCACCTCCCATTACAACAGTGCACACTGGGTATAGAGTTCACTTTAGCTGTAATACAAGCACATTAAGATTGATTTTGAAATCAATCTTGCACAGAACAGGCCACAGGATGACTGGATTTGCAAGTGTGTGGAGAGAAAAATACTGAACATGAACCTTTTGTGTGAACACATACCTCCCAAGCCCTGTTCTCTGTCTCACAACCAGACATAGCTTCTCTGTGGGATCACACAAGTGTAAGGCAACCACTACTAATTTTACATTCCACACTTTTCTGCTGGGAAATGATTTTCCCGATTTAATAGGATTGTCATGTATATCTGATGGAATTGGGTATCACAAACAGTCTGTCTGAGTCTGGACTACAGAGGGAAGCCATACATCTTGGTGGGACATAAGATTTTCCTTTGAGAAAATTAAGTAAGTGGGGAAAGAAGACAATAAGAAACAATTTCAAAGGTAAAAATAGAGAGCAATAAATATGTACCTTGTCATAATTAAGGGTGGACAAAAACGACACACACACACACACATGCTGGTGAAAATACCTCTAATGTCTCTATTGCTTATGACATACATGCAGTTAAAGTATCAGAAGGCTATTCTAATTGGCTGCACACATGTTTACACTAGTAAACTAGACCTTCACAGTTCTGTCTTCTGCTCCAACATGGGGTCTCTCACTGTGAGGCTTGGATGGATGGAGCATGTTGCCCATGCTTCCACGCTTGTGGACCTGATCCCTGGGTGGGCATTCGCTTGGGAATTGGACTAGATGATACTGAGTGTCCCTTCCAACTCAGAATAACATGCGAACCTGTGAAAATCAGAAGTGGTAATCATTACCATGTTAAAGACCTTCAAACTTTCTCTAACATTCACAGGTGCACAGGTTATTCCGAGTTGGAAGGGACACTCAGGATCACCTAGTCCAACTCCCCACCAACTAGACCATGTCACTAAGCTCCTCATCGAGTCTTCTCTTAGACACCTCCAGGGATGGCGTTCTTATGTCCAAAGTGAAGAACTCGGCACTTAGTCTTGTTAAATCTCATACTATTAGAGTCTGCCCATTCCTCCAGTCTGTCAAAGTCCCTCTGAAAGACCCTCCTACCCTCTGGCAGTTCGACATTTGCCCCCAGATTGGTATCATCCACAAACTTGCTGATGATAGACTCAATTCCCTCGTCCATATTGTCAATAAAGATGTTGAACAGTGCCGGTCCTAACACTGACCCCTGTGGGACTGCACTAGTGACTGGCTGCCAGCTGGATGTGGCACCATTCACCAACACTCTCTGAGCTTGTCCATCCAACCAATTCTTTCCTGCCCTTCTTGTGAATGGGTGTCACATTAGCCAATTTCCAGTCTTGTGGTACATCACCAGTAAGCCAGGACTGTTGGTAAATTATGGAGAGTGGCTTGGCGAGTTCATCTGCTAGTTCCTTCATCACCCTCAGATGGATCCCATCGGGTCCCATGGACTTATCAGGATCCAAGCCACTCAGCAAGTCTCTAATTCCTCCATTCACATTCAGCCCTCTGAGCTTAGGAGTGGCCTGCAAAATCCCCACTGAGACTACTGTGCAGGCACATGTGTGTATTGAAAACTGTGGTGTGTTTCACAGAATCACAGAATCACAGAACATTGTGAGTTGGAAGGGACCCACAAGGATCATCTAGTCCAACTCACCATCTAACACCCGTACAGAGAC
>WEKX01023059.1:0-21109 GCA_013390025.1 Pitta sordida | reverse complement strand
AGCATAGAAGACTTAAAAAAAGAAAAGGTGCTTTGTCACAAAGTTATCTAACGAGATTGACAGCAATTAAAGTATATTTCTTACAAATAGGCAGCAGTACCTGACCTATGCTAGCAGACTAATAGGGCTTACCTGACCTAAATCATCTGTTAATTTAACTTTTTGCTTCAAATTTGGATAGTGAAGGCAGGATAATTAGGTAGTCAGACATTATTTTGAGTCTCACTGTATCTGTATTACAGGTGGCCTATTAGCAAGAGATATCACTGCTTCATGTATCTGCTCCCATTTCTGATGTCCAAGAAAAGAATATTTTTAACTTTCCCGTTATCACATAGGAGACTGAGATGTGACTATAAAATATACCTTTTGTGATTCGGAATTGAGAGGTACCACCATTGCATACAACGTCATCCAAGGCCAACAAAACACAGTCAGATAGAGGCTTTAAAAAAGCATGAGAAGAAAATGGAGTACTCTTGATAAAAGGAACTTCTGAAAGGATAGAATGCTTACTTTTAAATGCCAAGTCTTCAATATGGGTGAGACTGGTTTGAGGGGTTTTTTTCAGACTCTGATTACTAATTTTATTTTTCATATAGGAAAGAAAAGCAATGTTTACCTCAATTCCACAGCTTTTTTTCTCAGTGTTTCCCAAAATTAGAGGTTTTTGCTAAAATATCAACCATATAGTCACTCTTTGCTCTTGTCATATATATATTGTGTCATTATGATAATTTAAGATGTATATATCTGGCACATGACACAGTCTATGATAGCAAAAGTAAATCCTGCATTTTGAAGGCATTCAATTAATTTCTCAATAATTTGAAGTTTCAACATGGAGAATCACATATTTGCAATAAGGATAAGTTTTCAACTTCAGAAACAGGTTTATCATGCAAATAATAAAAGTAAATATTTCACTTAATTCTGTGGTTCTCACAACTCTTACATTCTGGAAAGAGGCCTTAGACTGTTTCCCATTTCTTGCTGTTCATGGAATCACAGAATTNGGCTCCAAGCCTCCCAAAAATTGGAAATATACTAAAAAGTAATAGATTTTTTAAACTCCTTTGTAATATCTCTGCATGTCAATTTTTTACCATGTAAGTTTTCAAAGTCAACAATTAATTCCCGTAAGTGGCATACAAAGTCAGACGGTATAGAAAAGTAGTATCAACAATTTTTGAGGCTGAAGTGAGGCCTATTTGAAACATTGTTACAAAAAATAGGCTGTTAACTTTAAAAATTGATATTTTGTTTATTTTGATTGTATCATACAGGGTACAGTCCTTGGATAGATATGCCAAGGTCAATTTCCAAGTTACTTCTACTGAAATTTTATCTGTATCCTTACACAAAATGGGGGGTTTATCCTTTTGGAGTGATTAATCTCAGTGGAAAGGAACGAAAACCTCCTAAATTACTTTTTTCTCAATAATGAAACTTGTGGGTTTTTCCACGTTTCTTCATTTTAACCAGAGTTCACTTACCCTCTGTTTGCTACTATAAGCTTGCATGGGTATAACCCTTTGACAAGGATTTTGTGAAGTGACAGTTCAAACTGCCAATTATTTCTTCAGGGTCCATGTCAAAATTTGCTTTTGATACATGTGCAATTAAATATTTCACACTGTTCCAGAACCTACCTCTTACTCTCTTCAAAATTAATGTACCATCATTGCTGTCTTATACTGTTAAGTGCATTAGAGACAAGAATTATCATTAACTTCACATGCAATTCAAGGTCCATTGCATCCAGTTGTTGCACCATTCAGTTTTGCTGTATTTAATATTTTAGCAGAAGGATATATAATTTTGCACTAATCTTTATTAAACATAGCTTGCATTTTTACAGCAATATTTCTGAATTGCTTGTGACAACAAATGGACCTGGCAACATAATACTGTTTAAAAAGCTTACTGCCACATCTTGATTTTTTTTTGTAATCCTATAGGAATGAGATACAAATAATAAAGTAGAGACTAAAGAAGCAGGCCATGAGAGCAATTTTCCCCGTACACAATAAATGAGATGAGACTGGATTCAGCTTCACAGATCTGCTAATAATAATGGGAGCTGTAAGTCTAACTCACAGCTTAAGAAATTGAAAGAACTGATCTTCTTTTGATTTTACAATTCCAACATTCTCATTTTCCAGCTCTTCTAAAACAAACTTGTAGAGTTTTGTGATACCTCAAATGATACTAAATTTATTGCCAAAGTTTACAGCACTGCTAAGTACTTATTCAGAACTCTGTGTACAGATATGATGAATTAATTTATACCAAAGTAAAAGCTTTTAAATAATTATTTAGATTCTAGAGGCATATATCCTTTGGGATACCATATGGTATACCCTCTCTCTCTGTCTTTAAGGTAGTAGACTAGAATGTGGTGTGTCTGAACATCACAAAATACTACAGAAAAACTCAAAAACATAGCTCTGCATTGTGACTTCAATGGTGCACAGTTTCCACCAGTAATAATTTCTGCGTAATGGCAAGCTGAGGAAGTCCATTTTTTTCAATATGGTGTGAATTATCCTCTTTTTCTCTCAGACTGAACACTAATAACTGATCCATTTGAAAGAACAGAAAAGTCATGAATTTTTAAACCCATAAAATTAAATCTTGAGAAATCTTTGCCTAGTTTCCTTACAATGTACATACTTTCCTGACTGGTGGACTCAAAAAGACAGGCAACCTCAGACCAGTGGTCGTATCCTGCAGCCCATAAGCTCCATCACTGTACCTTATTTAAATGAGAGGATAACAGTCATGTCTTAAGCATTTACCGGTGGCCTTAACTAGGAATTTCTTGCATAAAGTCAAGTAATTATATTCTTCACTCATTTCTTTAATTAGGAAATACATGAGTGGGTCTACATTATTGCTACAAAAGTCACTGCATGAGGATAAAACAAACCAAGAAAACAGAATCACTAAGGTCACTGTACAATCAGGTTCACGGAACTAGACATTATAACTGCCTGATTTTTTTCCTCTATCTTTTCTTGTTAATTATTTACCAGACAAACTTTAGGACACATTGGAATTCTTTCACTGGAATCCTTTTTGCATGACATGCATAATATTGTTATTCCTCCAAATGCTTTTTACGCCCGGTTTGCAAGAATCCTCTCTGTGTCAAGGGGAATTTACTTTTTATTTAAGATGTATTACATAATAACTATTTTACAAAACAAACAAGGTATTCATCCAGTGCTGATACACTGGTGTTTGGGGTACTTTTTTATTTTTTTATGGTTTAAAGGATTAAAAAACATTCTACAGACAAGAATCAGTCATACACAAGACCCTGGAAACCAGATGAGGTCATGACTTTGCAGCTGGCTAAGCTATTCATCTGGAATCTCAGACCAGCTGCAATTGCTATTTTTTCCATATTTATGGGGGATTGGCCATGGAGTGCAACAAAGAGTCCTTGCTACTGTAGGAAAAAGTACAAAACTTGATTTTTTTTTTTTTTTTAGGCATATGGAATTTCTATAGACAGAGTCAGAAGTAACTCTTGCTCTGCAGACAGCTGCTGTAGTGTGTGCATGTGCTACGTACCAAACATTATGTTAAGATGGAGTCATTTTTTAGAAATTAAAATCACAAAAAGTTAGACAAAGCAAAAAATAACTATTTATTGGAGGTTTTAAATTGGCCGATTTTTACACAGTATCTATTTCTGGGGATACAGATAAAGGCATGGACATGAGAATGAAAAGTGCATAAGACTTGTTCTTACAAATCATCACATTTTCTAAAAAGATTATTGTCTAGTAATGCAAAATTTATTTTTTTAAGAATTTTTATAGTTAGAGTAAGGAAGAATTAATTTTTATTAGGCTGGTCCCAAGTGCATTGCAAAAAGATTTTATCTGTAGAAATATATGTATTGCCATGTAAAGTGTATAGTCCTTGTAATTTATTAAAAACTGGGGGTTTTCCTTTCTCTAGCCCTAAAGACTATTGGAGTATAGTGTTTTAAAATGGAGCAAACTTCAGCTGAACAGAATATGCAAGCATTTTTAGAAATACCTAAACCACTTCACATAGCTTTTAAAACACAATAATATAAGAGATAATGTCCACACTAAAAGAGGGTTTGGTGGGAGAAAAAAGTTTTGAAAGTGTGGTACACAGCTAGTCCATTCTTGCCACCTTTGAAAGTGGGAGTCAGAAATGCAATATGAGAATGTAGTAAATACAGTGAGTTACATCAAAATTGGGTTGCAAATGCAGGGAAGGGCTTGCTCCCTATTTTAATCTGCTCACACGTTTCATGTAAAATCACTGGCAAATGTCTACTTACTATATAAGATACTATTACTATATTATATACTTTCTATATAAGCACATGAATCGTTATGATCTCTTAATTACTATAATCTTTATTCTGGTAATTTACACTCACTTATTAACATAAACTCCATATTTCCTTTGGAGAAACACATGTAGATTTATGTTATATAAACACAAATCCAAGTTCAATACAGCTGCCCCACTGCAAAATCAAAAATTCATTACATTTAATTGCCTGCAAAATCTTATACATAATGACTATGGAGCACACATTATTGTGGTGTGTTACAGAAAACCTTCAAGACATTAACTGGAAGGATTTTCAAAATACATTGATTGACATTATAGTTTGAATTTTCCTGTCTGTAGAATGCTGACTACTTTAGTAGTCCTTTTAAAATATATTTTTTCTCCATAAGTATATTATGACTGAAAATCATACATATCAATAGCACAGTCTGTTAAAAGATAATGTTTCTGGTTACATTAGGAAGCTGGGAATTGTCCCCTCCTGGTGGTTGAGACTTCACTTCGTAACCTTGTGGATGCATGTGTTAACCACATTTAGAGACATGACATTTTTATGTCTAAGCAAGCTGTCACTGGACTGATTCTTCCTTTCCCTATGCTGGGTGGGTGTAAGTTGAGATGAAATCCTACCTTCAGTAAAAAGAGGAAAGGAGCACTCTCAAAGAAGCTTAAATATTTTTTATTGTAATGGCAGCTGTGAGAACCTGCTCCAAGTTTTGAAGTGTCAGAGCAAGCCCTGGGAGAGATGGATTCATAGGCAGACGGCAGGTGAAGAAGTCAAAGGTGCATAATAAATTAGCATATCACATGGTTACACAATTTATCATGTAGCTCTATTTCACCACATTTATCCCCACCACATATGTGCTTATACATGTGCAATGCCAATGCTCTTATGCACTGCGGCCCAATGCTGTTATCACCAAAATCAGTTATAAATGTATCACTTTTCATGTTTCTCATTAAAAATTGTTTTAAAAGATACCAAGGGATTCAGAATAAACAACAGTAAACAATTTGTTCACTTTGGCTTCATCAAAGAGTAAGGCTCAGATATTAAACCTAAATAACAACTATGGCATAACCAAGAATTTTACAGTAAACTAAAGTCACCCACTTATACTATGCTGAAATAAAAGAAAGGCAAGAAATTACAAACAATTTTTTCTGGTCTACTGTTCAAATTTCTACTATTTTTCCCATTTCTGTACAGACTGTGTTCTAGGGATGTCACAAAGTACTGCCGGAAATCAATGGGCTAACCTGTAGATTTTTATATCCACTTATATAACAAAGCTTTCCCTGCATTACTGTGGCAATCTGTTACGTAACTGCTGAGAAATCAGTGTATGGTTTTGAAGATGTGTTTATTGGTGTTAAAGCAAAAAGTCTGTGTGCACTTAGTTAAAATGTTGAATGTAGAAGACAGCATTTCCCTAGAGAAGGAGATCAAAGAGATGTAACATAAGCAAGAATTTTGATCAAACCTTAGAAGTGTTTGATATTTTAAATAAACAAATATTGATTCCTTGGTGAGTTAATGATATGGTCCTTCATGCTGGAAGCCTGGAGAGCTCTTTGCTCATGCCAGCTACGTAAAACCTGTCCCTTCCAGTCCTTGCCTGATATTCTGTATGACCTCCATTATCTTCAAGTGGAATCTTGGGACTGAGATTGAAATCCTTGTCTGTTTTCCTTTCTTAGTTTCCTTTACACAAATCCAGAAGCCTACATAAACTGACTGGAGTGGAACTACAGCTGGATCAGGACACTAAGATTTCAGCTGGCTGCAGCTGGCTGTCATCGCTGTAGACTGATAATGAGAGAAGTTGCTGGAAAGCAGTTTGTTTTTCAATGTTTTATAAAAACTGGATTTTGCTGGTATAAGCCTCCCAAAGTGTATCTGAGGTTATTTTATTGCTCTTATTACATTCATTTCCCCAAAGCAAAATGTTGATATAACTCATTTAAGAGTTCTCATTTATTCAGAAAGTCTCTTCCAAAGCATTCAGCAGATGCCAGAGCAAGAATGGTGCAGGTTGTAATATATTGTAATATTGGTGGAATTTTCTCCTTCAAATAAAAGGAGGGAACTAAAATTACAGTAGAAAAGACAAAATATCATGGCATGATGAATGTTGTCCTGTCTAACATCCTCTGCTGTGCAGGAACATATTTACTTTTTCAATAAATATAATTACAGCACGGTTTTCTTTCTATAATGCTGTCCCTCAACTCTCCCTTATAATGCAGGAGATCCTGGGAGATGTCAGCGGGCCAGATTCTTTCATTGAGTGTGAATATAAAATACTTTTCTATCTCCTCATTAACTTCGTGAGATTTTCTTCCCCTTGACTGTGACTGTCAGGAGTTTTTTCTTACTTTCTGGGCAATTAGTGAGAGAATTCTAACAGTGATATTGTGTCTTTCTTCCCTTTAGTCTTTATTAGACAAAAAAAAAGGTTTCTTTTGTTCTCTGACTAGAGTGGCTGAGTGAATAGTGTTTCATGGAGCATCTACTTGTCTTTCCCTGTTTCAAAGTTGCAGTAAAGTAGGAGCTTAGCAGGCCTACTGACTCAGAGGTTCCTCCTGTTAACTGTCCAGGGGGGTTGTTCGCTTGTGTTGAGTAAAAAGGGGCACAAGACAAGAAAGTGGAGGGCAAAGGCTTTAAATCCTCCTAAGTCAATGTGTCACAGCTATATTGCTGCCTTACCTGAATCATTAATTGTGTCAAACAACCCTTTGGAATACTTTTATACAGTCCTTTGCATGAGACTACAACTCTCATGTCATTATAACCTTCACTGGACCACCAGAATGCAGGAGCAAATCCACAGCCACTAGGTTTTAAAGCAGGTACTTCTACCAATGAGAAGAGGCTCAAGTGTGTTGTCAAGAACTGTCTTAGGATCTCTGAGTTCTTTCAGTGACTGCTAAGATGAGACATTTCAAAGTTTAACACTTAAAATTACACAGCAAATATTCTCTAGGATTTTAATTCTAACTAATGAACAGCTTCAAGGCCATTCATCTTGTCAGGCAAACACAGACTGCATGTTTAACATACATATTGCACCCAAAATGCCAGCTCATGGTCTGCAAGACAAATGCACATACATATTTTATTACCTACTTAGTAAAAAGACACAAGACCAAAAATAACCAAACAACTTTTATAAGCAATCAGGTATAGTTAAAGATAAAAACTTCTTGTCCTCATCATATTTATCTTATTTTTCTTCTAAATTTGAGATGAAAATACAAGGAAGCACTGATTTCAAGCTCAGCTGCATAACACATTTCTTTTCTTGTTAAGAAAACAGATACTTAGGGGAAATTCCAAGTTTCGTAACATAAAGGAAGGCAGGTTTTTATTCCAATTACAGTAACCTCTCAACTTCCGTGGGGGTTAGGGACTGGGTGACCCCCATGAAACCCATAATCCCTGAAGATAGGTGGATCATGAGATACAAACAAGCCACACCCATTGCCACACCCCCTCCTCAGCCCCAGAGTGCTCGGAGGCATTCCCATCAGCTCCCTGCACCATGTGACAGCACAGGGGAGAAAAGCAGGTTTCTTCTGTCCCCTCCCCACCCAGGGAGTCCCAGGGAATCCACAGGGTTCCTTGCAGCAGTACTGCTGGTGCAGAGACTCCCGGCTTTCCTCACAGCTCTGGGGTCAGCAGCAGAGGGTGTCCTCGGCTGGCTCAGTGCTGGGGGCGTGGCAGAGTGTGTCCCCATCTGCCACAGTGCTGCAGGGGTGGAGGAGGGTTTCTCCAAATGCCATGGTGCTTTGTGGGGTGGCAGAGGGTGTCCCCATCCACCGTAGTGCTGGGAGGGGACGGTTGGAGGGCTTGCATTCTCCCGAGCCCCATTCCTGGGGACAGAGGGAGCTTGAATTCCCCCAGTCCCTGCTGCTAGGAACAGATGGATATGGCATTCCCTTAGCCCCTGTCACAAGGAACAGAGGGAGCTTGCATTCCCCTGAGCACTGTCCCTGGGAACAGAGGTAGGTGGTGTTCTCCCGATCCCTGTCTCCGGGAACAGAGGGAGGTTGCGTTCCCCTGAGCCCCATCCCAGGAGTCAGAGGGAGGCTGTGTTCCCCTGGGCCGGCACCGAGGGGTTGTGAGGGGGTGGCCAGACACACGTAATATGCGTGTGCAAACGGCCGCTGGTCACATGACACATCTCACACAAACATGTGCTGTGAACACCAAGGGGGGCCTAAGGGTTTTTCGCGGGGAAAAAACCCACAATGTTTTGAAGTTACAAAAGATGAACCGCAAAGTAGCAGGGGAATACTGTATTTTGAACAGACTCGCTAGAGAGCTTCACTCCAAAAAACCAACTGTTTCATAGCCACATGAAGTCTCTTTCCTTACAGATTCAGAAATCCTACAACTTTGGACCCTAAGACTGTGACCAGCAATGTTAGAAGTAACATGGAAACCATTTGCACAGATTATGAAACGATATTAATCTCTGTTAAAAATTCAACCCAAAGTCAACATCCCCCAATTCTTAGGACCTGGGAATGAGAGATTAACAAATTTGAAAAGTTAAGCATTGATGAGAGGAGTTTAATCCCTGAAACACAGAATACAATAAAGACATTTTTTTGGTCTTTTAAGGCATATCTGGACGACAATTAAAACATTAGTGTTGCATCTGTATGCAAAATACGCTGAATTTTGATGGTATATCTAACTGCTGAATCTGGCCCGTGCTTTACAAAGAATTCAAAGAAATTCTCCTGAACTTACAATATAAAGTTATCTCTCAAAAATGCTATGTCCCCTGAGAGAAGACATATCATTTCAAGTGAAAAACAGGTTTAAGGAGCCACCATATCAGAAATATTTTACCCACAGCACTTGGTACAGGAAAATTAGAACATACTTCACTTTGGCATCATGGTTAAAATTTTGGCTTAAACTTGCCTTTTCTGTGCCCCTGTTCTTCATGCATCAAATGGAAATAACACTACCTATCGTCGGTCTTATCCTGTTAATGACCTTTTCAAAACAGTGGCCATGTCAATATGTCTATAACAGCTCCAAGAGAACTCCTACTCTCTCAGTTATCTGTAGATTACTTAAATGATAAAATAAGTAAAAGAAAGGAGAGCTCACTCTGGTTGACATCTAATTTCTGAAAACTAAAACTTTCACAACAATGCCTACTGTGAAGTATGAGAAAGGTACTATAAAATCTTACTTCCAAAAAATGCATGTGTTTATAATACAGAAAAGCAATTTTTCTTCACATTCCTTTTCACACCAGCAATTATTTTTACCCTAATGCTGGAAGACCTAAGATTCCCATTTCCTTCAGTGAATTTCAAAATAGGCTCATTATTTGACTGAATAAAGTCCAAGTGATTGTTCATATCAGGAGAATTACTTGCACAGGTTTTAATTCAGTGTGCCAGGAACTTAATTCACCCTGCCATTTCCCTACTGTTTTCATACAACCTGAGCAAAGAATCACAGAGTGGGACAAATATCTTACAAGTCATCTTCTATTACTTTCCAATAATTACTATTTGACTTGTACTTTGTCTCTCTACATTACTTTGAGAGACTTCAAAACAGAAAAAAAATATATTGTTCATGTTAAAATTTGAAGGCGGAAAGCATCAAGAAATTTTCTGCATTCCTTTTCATTTTTCAGCTAGAGATCCTAGAAAGGAGTTGAAGACAATTGTTCACACAATATCAACATGAGGTTTCATTTTTTTAAAATAACCAGCTCGCCGTAAATTTTTGCTATACCTCAGTTTTGCAGAAGTACAGCATATTCACAGGTTTATTAACTAAGGTATCTGACTGGTTTTAGGGAACACAGACTTTAGTACAATGTATTTCGGTTGTTTGAGAGCAGCAGAGTGCTAGTGATGTGAAAAACTTTCCTTGGTTTCAACTGTCCCTCAATTGGTCCAATTAAAAACTGAACTTAGCAGTGTGGCATTATTTGATGCCCCTTCCCTCACCACGGTAGAATTACAAGTTGTTCCTTTTTTTAAGGCAAATAACATTTTTTCTGTAACTTTCACAAGAAACTGCAATGCTCACATAACTTAAACAAAAGTACATGAAAGTGATAGTTATGTACTTTGCAAGTGACAACCATTTAGAATCTGTCAGTTAGGAAGAAAATTATTGTTCTTTGTGCATAAAATTGCAATTAAATTGTGCTTCTTGTGTTTCAGTTAAAAAAACAAGCATCTCTAGACCACAGCTTAAAGCATCAGAGAACAGACAGATTCCCAGGGATTAATTCAGCTCTCTGGTACATAATTGCAAATTCAGAGTAAGTCTATTGAACTGAAAAGCTTTAAAATGAACTTAACAATAACAATGAAACCAAAATTTTGCCCCTTCACGATCATTTCTATCAGTAATTCTTCCATATTTAGCTACTCCTTACTGCAATAAACAAAATTAAAATCATGTCCAGAAGTAATGTGGTAGGTTTTTTCCATAGATATTTCACTGTCATCTGATATGCAGAAATACATACACTAACGAGCTTCATGACGTACTTATCCTAACTACACAATGTCTGGTTTATATGCACTCCAGAAGACACAAACAAAATAAAATCTGTTTAAATTATAGAAAAGGTGTCTGAATTTATAGTTGAAGAGTGTAAAAGATGTTTTTTCACAGACTGAGCAATTAGAAAAATTACACTTCATAGCACTCAAACTTCATACATTAACACTGAATGACAGAGTACAAATAGGGAAGAAGGTGTTTGGTTTTACCATGTTTGAAGAGAGATTAGGTGTTGAACTTTCAAATTAGAATGAAATAGACATCCTTTGCTGATGGAAGATGACACACTGCACCAACAGATAGATGTGTAGAAAACAAGGTAAAAGATTTCTGAGTATTTTTGCTGCTCTCATATGTTTAAAATGCAAGTATATTGGTGGTGTCACTCAAGATATATTAGTAAGATGTTATATTCAGGATCCAAAAAATACTAACAAACCAATTGCTCTCATCTGAAACACTGCAAGAGAAAATGAAAAGTTATAGTCCTGGTCATGCACTAAAATATCACTTAAGAGACATATTTGTTTTCCAGTGTACATTGTCATAGACCCCTTGTACAGCCTGATACTTCTCAAATGCCACATTATTTTCAGCTCTACCTTATCACAGAATATTCTGAGTTGGAAGGGACCCACAAGGATCATCGAGTCCAACTCTTAACACTGTCTCCCTGGCGGGAATCGGACCCGGGTCTCCCACATGACAGGTGGGGACACTTACCACTGTATAAAGCTGATGGAATAGTGTCATGGGTTAATACACATGTGCGTGGTTTTCTTTTTGAATTTTTTCCATTTTCTCCTGTGTTTGAGTACAGGCGGCTGTTTTTCTTTCACCGCAGGTTTTTTACAGCGGTGCCAGCCCCTGCACCAGCATGGGGCTGGCACTCCCCACCCTGTGCCTCGGCGCATGCACAGCCAGCGAGGCAGACAGGTCCTAAGTGGCATGGCAGCACAGCACACCACAGCAGAGGTGCACCTGCCCAGCTCCCTGCTCAAGCCAGTGGTAGCCACATGGAGGCAGATGGAGGCTGCCATGATGATGACGTGGACCACTGGCTCTTCCAGGGTTAGACAAAGACAGACAAGACCATTGGCTCAGAGCCCTACCCCATCGGACAGAGATAAAATGACAGGGGGAGGGACTGTGGAGGCTTTTAAAAGTTATGGCACGGAAAGACTCGCTCTCTGTTCCCCCCAGAACTCTCCATCTGAGCTGCTGCTGTTTCCTCCATCTGAGTTGCTGCTGTTTTCTCCCAGGTAATCCATGGAACATCAGCATCATCCGGTACCCCTCACCCCTGCTGACACCTGTTTCACTGACAATAGGTGGCAGACATTGCTACCATTTTTATCTGTATTTTTGTTGTTGAGATTTTTGGGGGGTATTGATGTTTTGGTGAGAGTTGGGGTCTGAGGGATTCTGTCATGTCAGGGATGAGGCCTGTCGTGTTGGGGGGGAGAGGTCTAATTTTAATACCCTGTTGCTAGTATCACACTTGTACATACATGTTTTCTTTTTAATAAATCCTGTTACATTTCTAACGATCTCTCATTAAAGGAGTGATAAATAACCCTTTACTTTTCTTAAACCAAGATGAATACTAACATGGCGTGAATTATTCCCTATGCAAATCATATTACTGACAACGGTTTCAAAGATAGTCAAGATGTATATGAGGAACGCTTACAATTTTTTGAAAACAAGTAAGAAATACAGAGAAAAAGAAAAACATGCATAAAAATAAGATATCTGTGAAGAAGAGTAGTATCTACAAAGTTTTTTAATCTCTTGATATCATCTGAATAAAAAGCAAGGAACACAAGTAAAGAGAACTGGGAACTAATGGAGTGGACAGTGAGAAGAATCTCTTCTACAAAGAGTACTTTGTATAAGATGTAAAGGTACAATAACTTGTATCCGAAAAGCTCTCTGGAGTTGTGCTTGAAGCATGTCTTCAATGGTTCTGAAAGTTCTGTACTTCTGTAACACAGCTGTTAGCAATGTCCTCTGTAGATTTCTCATCTACTTCTTAAGAAGCTCCAGTGTAAAGAAAATAAAAAACTTTAAATAAACAAACAACAGATAAAATATATCACAAGCTCGTTCTTTAATTTACCCAAGCTATATTAAATTATTAGTTAAACTCAGTATATTATTTATACTTAAATGTGGTGTATTATTTACCCCACACATGTATTAAAATACAGATTTTTCTCTTATACTACCTGCCACAAGGGTCAACAGGATTTCTAGCAACTATTTAAACAACAAGGAGAGTAATAAGTACCAAAATAACCAATTAATATTCCGAGAATACCTGAGGGAGTTCAAAGCTTGATCATTATAAATTTGGAATGGCATGTTCAGCTTAGGCAGATTAATTAAAATATCCAGGTATGTGTTGTCATCATATTGAATTTACATATTTAAATACTAAGGTTGCATTAGTTTGATAAAAAGATGTATTAATCTCAAGAGGTGATAATTAGGTGTGAATAAATGCCACAATGAACTTTTCAGGGAAGCTCAATGGGACATTGTCAGTCAGCATCAATGTAAATATTGTCTCTTACTGATAAACCTACAAACAACCCAGTTCTATTTTCAGTTCTATGTTGCATTAAGTACTTTTTTCTCTTTAGATATGCCAAGAAAAGTCATTTTTAGAAGCTAGCATAATTAAAGCTTTAGATTATAGGTATCATAGCTGATGGCACACGTATCTGGTCAGTCACTCTAAAAGTCTAGTATTTACCTTGGAAAATTATTCATTTTAAAGAAAATCTGCTAAAACCCACTCCCCTACCCAAATGAAGTAATTTTCATACATAATAAGACATGCTCTTTTAGCGAAGCTCTTTTTAAAGCTTTCTCTTTTAAGTAATGAGAGAAAACTATTTCTTTCAGGTACAACAGATATATACAAACTAGAAATCCACATTGTGCTTATGTATTGAATTGTACCTAATTCTAATACAAATTTCCACAGCTCCAGCTAGACATGTAAAAGACTAAATTAGCTATTTGAGCTACATTAACAAAAGAACCCCTCCATTAAATACTATGATATGCAGCTGCAATAACTGGCACCTTGTATTATAAATGATCCACTCTCTGGGGCTATATAAGAATTTCAGTATCTGGCACCCTATGAGAAGACATCCATCAAATATAATATAGGCATTCACAGATAATACATATTTTATATTTGGGATTAGTTTTGTGTTCACAAAAATAAAGGACTGCCAACACTTTTTAGAGCAAAGTACAATGTAGATAGGCATTGCACAAACTTCCCCATAAAACTTTGCCAGTGAGCAAGTCTTTCCCTACAACCCTTCTGCTATTCCAGTTCTTGGCCTTTCTTGACTAGAGATTGCCAAGTGTGATGAACTAAGCCAAACTCTGTGATGTGAACAAATATCTACTGGGGAGAGTGATGCACTTTCACCATGTCACATAATACTTGTGGTATAGTATTGCTTAGCGCTATGGAAGTCAATAAAATCTGAACTGGCAAAGCAGCTCTCTTACTGTCTTCTCAAGTTTTGGGGTGTTTTTTCATCCTTTGAAAATTCCCTTCTAAAAGGGAGTTAGTTAAAAGTACTATTTAATACTACAATATAAATGCTTGTTTGTACTCTACTGCTGAATCCAGCTGGCATTCCCATTACAACCTCCCCCGAGAAGCACATACATTAACTGAAAGTTGATATCACTGGAGAAGACTGGATGAAGCAAAGTAACGCAACATACAGATTTCATTAGACCACAGCCATCCCGAGCAGACCTCTCATTTCAAAATTTGCTTGGCTGCTTCCACTTTGATGGTTCTTTAAGAGGCTTCCTCTCCAGAGCCACCTAGAAACAGTGCAGAAATAAGAGTATTTTTTAAATGACAGGTCTAAGGAACCACAGTGCTCTGAATTAAATGTTTAGATTTTTAGGACAGAATTTAGCAGTGAGGGGTTTTTTCCTTCAATTGAACTCCACTCCAAAAGTATAAGCCAAGAATATGCAAACCTCTTGAGGCAGTGGTAATATGAGTCTTCAGGTTACAGATGACATATGACAGAAAGGAAATTCACATTCAAGCTATTGTTTTAGTACTTATTTCACATACCTTAAGTAACAGAACTTACGTTTTCTTCTCTTATAGACTTCAAAAACCCCAGACATACTGCTATATCCAAAGTGGTATCCAGTTACCCAATCTGGCCACTCACATGGATATCTGAATTCTAAGTGAGTTTAAAAAAAAAATCCTGACATTTCATGGCAAAGAATTATCTCATTAACTTTCTGGCACATTTTCATCAGCTTCACCTTTCTTTAAGGTGATTAGGAAAAATTACAAATATGATCGGAAAATTAAAAGGAAGGTGTTGCCCAACTGACTTCAAGAGACCTCTGAGCAAACCAAGGCGGGGCGGGGGGGGAAGCTCTAAAAATTGACTACAAAGTTTAATGTGATTCTTCTGTCCCCAACTGCTGAATCAATCTTGTGCATGAAGTAAATGGACCTTGAAAGCAAATATGCAAATAAATATATTTTCACCAGAAAATGTTTTTTATTACAACTGAAACACTTTGGGGGAATAGAATTGACCAGACAAAACTTCTAGAATAAACTAGAAAAGATCCAAGATGAATGTTTTTTTCCTAATTTTTAACATGGGAAATAAATTCTCTTTTATCTTAACACTAAATCTGCAATCTTTGGAAAGCAAGTTACAATTTAAAAAAAAATAAATCATATTACTGTTGTGTCTTCATCTGTATTGTCCTAAATTTTGAAACAAAAAACAATTGTCTCTAGGTGTATTCTTCCCACTTTAATCGATGAGAGCTCAGTGCCCAGCCCAAATCACATTTTGCTTCATTGCCAAGAGTATGTACTTGAATAAACCATACAGGAAATAATGACAGCTTTTAATACTGGTAGCTCTTGGACTTCATACACTGAGTGAATATGGGCCAACTAGCTATAACACAGGTGTCATACCATTTTGTTAGAGGAAATGACAATTTTGAGATTCAAACTTCATTCGAGCTATATTTTGTACAATTTATTAGGTCAAAACAGCTTCTGTATTGTACGGCTGAGCAACTTCAGTGACAGATTTAATTTCCAGTTACACCTGCCAAAATAGTAACTAAATCTCTCAACTATCAGTGTTCCTGTATGCTTATATATTGTCCTAAAATGAAGCATATTGCACCATAACTGTTTATTGGCCATTCAAATTTAATCGACCAATTTTTAAGTAGTTATCAGTTGGCTATTTTCTTTAGAGCAGATAAAATCCCTGACAGTCAAACTCCTTTTCCTTCCCTGTTGTCAAGTGGTAAAATTATGTATTTGTGAAACTTTGTAAAACTTTTCCCCCCATCTCCTGAAGAATGGAATTGATGTAAAAAAAAGAACAATATCCTGTGACTGGGCAGCCTATTTCCTATTTGAATCATCAAGGAATTTACAGCAAATTAAAAATTGGTATCCTGAAAAGGGGAAGCAATTGTTTTTTTCCTTATTTTAATATCATAAAATAAAACACCATGTGTCTTTTACAAACTGCAGCATCATTTGGGAGTGCCTGCTTCATCTTAATTGACCCAGGATATGGATATTAAAAATAATTCTGACACTGCCTTTGCAGTCAGCAACACAAGT
This sequence comes from Pitta sordida, assembly GCA_013390025.1. NCBI lineage: Eukaryota > Metazoa > Chordata > Aves > Passeriformes > Pittidae > Pitta > Pitta sordida. Next base: position 4,517 of record WEKX01023059.1, on the reverse strand, counting down.
TCCCTTTGCCTCAAGATAAATAAAATGAAGGTCTCAATTAAGCTAGGAGGGGGTTTTTGTTTGTTTCTTTTTTTGTTTGCTTTTCCTAATAGAATTTGAAAGTCATGTCAAATATTTTATTTTACTATCATACACCCAAGAGGTTTATAATGTTGTTGTTTACCACATTTTGCTAACTTTCATGCATATCCAAGGCAATACATTAAACACATTCGAAAGATGTAAATTTGAGAAGAAAAATATGGTCTAGATGCTGTACATTTTTGTATATTACTTTACATGTGACCAGTCCCAACATAGGTGACTGGACCTGTAATACTTAAGCAAACTGTACACAACAGTCAAATTGAAGGAATTCTGTTGATCAATGAAAGACATGGTTTGAATTGTGAGCTCACAGTAGAAACAGCTGAACATTTTTGCATCTGGAAACTGGTTGTAGTTATAAACGATATGGCTATGGGAAACTTTTGTTGTGGTTCTTTAATCTTCTAGTTTTCAGCTGAAACTTGTTTCATTAAAGTGGGGGATGCCTATTCAAGGCCTGCCTTTATAATTTTTGTTACTAGTTCGGACGGAGATCTGGTTTATGTGTATGATTTCAGCAATGAAGGTTTATTGTATTTACTAAACCATATGTTTTCTACAGCCTGCTTAGAATTTATGATGACATTGTTTTGGTTTAAGCTGACAACTACAGTATGTTTCAAGTTAGCTGATTTCCACTGAAAATTGTAGCCTCTAATGAAATGCAATTTTGAAAATTTTCAGAAAATTACACTTTCCAGCTTCAACTTTGATGGTAGAGTTCTGTTGCAAGGATTTGTTGGGGTATTTTTTAGTTGTTTTGCTTTGGTTTGTTGGGTCTTTTTTTTTTTTTTTTTATTGGGGAGGGGTTGTTTATTTGTTTTCTCAGACTGAGTTGGGCAAGAGATTGGAGGGGATGTAGCTGGGACATCTGACCCAAACTGACCAAAAGGACCTTTCATATGACATTTTGTTCAGCAATGAAAGTTTAGAGAGAGAAGGAAGAACGTTTGTGGTTACAACATTTGGCTTCCCAAGCAACCACAATACATGTTTAGGCCCTGCTTTCCAGAAAATGACTAAATGTTTGCCTGTCTATTGGTAGATGCACTCCTATTTTTCCTTTGGTTATATGCAGAGCTTTTGCTATTAACCTGTCATCATCCAGATCCACAAGTCTGCATACCTTCCTTCTATTTTGTCCTACTTCCATGAGAGAAGAAATTGAGTCAGCAACTGGGTGGGCATTTGGCAGCTAGTCAGGGCTAATCGGTAACAGTCAGAAAATCAGGAATGCTGATCTGTATTAATTTATGTTAGTGGTCTAATGATACCAGGCAGTTACCAAATAAAGTTTAGATTAAATGCAGACTATTCATGGATAAATTTTAATACAAAACAAATTTTGACTGAGGAGGCAAGAGGTGAATACACAATCTCCATTCTGAGAAGTCCAGTTCACAGGTTCACAGGTTATTTTGAGTTGGAAGGGACCCACAGGATGATCTAGTCCAACTCCCAAGCAAATGCCCAGCCAGGGATCGAACTCACAAGCATGGAATCATGGGCACCACACTCCATCCATCCAAGCCTCCCATCATCTAGGCCATGTCACTGAGCTCCTCATCCAGTCTTCTCTTAAACACCTCCAGGGATGGCGACTCCATCACTTCCCTGGGCAGACCATTCCACTGGGGGATCACTCTCTCTTTGAAGAAGCTCTTCCTAACATCCAGTCTAAACCTCCCCTGGCATAGCTTGAGGCCATGTCCTCTTGTTCTGGTGCTGGCAGCCTGAGAAAAGAGATCCACATCCACCTGGCTGCAACCTCCCCTCAAGTAGTTGTAACCAGCAATGAGGTCACCTCTGAGCCTCCTCTTCTCCAGGCTGAAGAACCCCAGTTCCCGCAGTTGCTCCCCATAGGGCTTCTCCTCCAGTCCTTTCACCATCCTTGTCACCGTTCTCTGGACCCTCTCAAGCAATTCAACATCCTTTTTAAACTGGGGGAACCAGAACTGGACACAGTACTCGAGATGTGGCCTGACCAGCACCAAGTACAGGGGAAGAATAAATTCCCTAGTCCGACTGACCACACTGTTCCTGATACAGGCCAGGATGCCACTGGTCCTCTGAGCCACCTGGGCACACTGTTGGCTCATATTAAGCTTTCTGTCAACCATTACTCCTAAATCACTCTCCATTCCACCACTCTCCAGCCACTCCTCCCCCAGCCAATAGCGATGCATGGAATTGTTATGTCCAAAGTGAAGAATCAGGCACTTAGACTTGTTAAATCTCATATTATTGGAATCTGCCCATTTCTCTAGCCTATCAAGGTCCTTCTGAAGGGCCCTTCTACCCTCTGGCAGTTCAACCTTTGCCCCCAGCTTGGTATCATCTGCAAACTTGCTAATGGTTGACTCAATTCCCTCATCCATATCATCAATAAAGANCACTCCTACTCCTTCCTTCAGTCCAGAAGTCCAGTTGTCCTGAGGGCAATCTGTCTTACTGCTAAAAACAGGGCAAAGAAGGTATTCAGTATTTCTGCATTTTCCTCATTGCTGCCCCACACTGACCAGGTCTGCGGCAGCACTGCCATAGCCCTGATCTGAAACAGTTTTTGGGACTGCGCCTCCGACCTTCTGCCAGGGCTGGCACACGGAAATCTCCACCAGCTCCTGGCAACACATGGACATTCCCCGAGCTGGTCCCAGTGGAGGCTTGGGAAGTGCAGTCACCACACCCCTCCTCCTCTGTGCCCACAGTCAGGCAAGCTCTGTGGCCGGGGCCCAGTGGAGCCAAGCAGCCACGCCCACCGCTTGCCCGCTCACCCTGGTGCTCGCCCTCCCTGCTTGCCCTGCTGCCAAACGCAGAAGCTGCCCACCTCCCGGCCGGAGCACAGCCATATTGGGCAGCCCCCAGGGGACTGAGACAAGTCCCGCTCTCAGGACCGTCCTTCAGACCTTATTAGGAGAGGGGGCATGGCTACAGGCGTGGCGTACTGGACTACGTAGTGGGTTCGCTATCTTCGTGGATTCCAAGACTCGCATGAAGAGGCCCAGACTCAACAGCCCGTGAGTAACGGATCACTGTAGCTGGAAAGGAAGTGGTAAGTTTTAGGAAATGTATTTTCTAGGTCACCCTCTTTCTTACAATAGGTTGTATCACTTCTATTAAGATTAAAAAGTTTCAGGATTCAGAAAATTGTCAATCACTTAAAAAAAACCCATTTACAAGCTTTCAAAGCTTATACTGAATTGACTGGTGGAATAATTCTGATCAATGTACATATGAATATACTAGTCTAAATACTGTGAGCTTCCACATCTGAACAAAAGCCAAATGATTAGGTCTTAAATAAACACAAACATTTTTTTCCATATAATGCTCTCCTAATGACTGAAGGTCTCACATTAAAATCCCATGTAACAACATCAAGTCATACTTTCCACACTGTGTATCTACACTGCATTATTTCTCTGAATTCTCAGAGATGCATTTTTGTCATACTACCTTATAGTGTAAGAAACCAAAAGTTCTTTGGCCTGTGACCAGAACTTGACATGATAGGATTCAGAAGACTTTTAAGAGCCACATAAAATGCTTTGAAAATAATTTTGGAAGATGAAGGCATACCAAATCTGGATATGATTATTTTCTCACTGTAATGTTATGAGTCCATGGCAGGTATGTTACATTGAGGATGAATAGGTAGAAAATTAATTCTCATTGCTTTACTTATGGAAAACATACTTATCTCAGTATCCAGAAAAATATCAATAAAATGGTAAAACTGTGTTTTAAATAAATTCTTCAGGAAAAACGTACTTAATAGATTTTAGCTGATTATTTGTGCTGTTCATTTAAATGATGGGATATTACAAAACACACATGGATGTGCTACACTAAGCCCACTAAATTCTTTACAAACATTTAAAACTTTATTAGCTGATAGAGTAGGAGAGATTTCTTTTGATTTTTGATTCTGTTATTTTCATATGTTAAACATATGGTGTATCTCTATCAAGCCCAGCTGACACTAGAAATCAATAAAGGCTACATTCACTTACACTGAAGTATCATTTGTGAATGGCTTTAACTGTACTTTTATTAATTCAAATGCTATAGTAATTTTCTCATCAATAAAGAACAACTCATGAGATTCATATATTCCAAGTGTCATAATCTATTACTGGGTAGAGTTGTACAACATTTCATCTTCTTTATTTCTTCCAAGGCTGTGTATTCTGTTAAATTCTAAGTAACCAGTCTAGCTTAGGAAGTGAGTTGGAACTCTGTTTGTAACTGGTTTTGACCTTTTGTTAGAATTTCAGTGGAGTATGATATATACAACAAGTTATAGCTATGCAGTCCCCAAAAGTGTGAATTGGTTTAATGGACCAACAAGTTGCCCAACATAAAAGTGGATTTACCTGTCTAATGATGAAGATTATATAATGGTTATATATTACTATATATATAATATA
>WEKX01023058.1:48737-62915 GCA_013390025.1 Pitta sordida | reverse complement strand
CCTTCCAGGCCGGCTTCCTACACTCATTGATATCTTTTTTGTCTCATGGATGAATGCCATTAGTAAATTAAACTGTGAATCATAGAAATGACAGATTTATAAAGCAGTATTTTACAGAGTCAATTCCTTTTTCGCAGAGGTGAAGGAGATATCAAAACTCACTGATTTACTCTGATTCCACCCTGTCACAATCAGCCCATTTTCAGGCTGTTAGGAGTGTTGTTTTTGTTGTTGCCTAAGCACTAACATGATCCAATAATTTTGTAGTACTGTAAATGCTTGTCCAAATCTATAGAACATTTTCTAAGACGGGATAGATTTTTCTTCACAGCCTTATATGTAACTGCCGTATAGCTGCAATTTATATAATTTTTTTTAAGAAAGTCTGTACATTTTTGTTTCCAATTCCATTAATGATTCTGCCAGCAAGACAGTCGTTGCTCCACTAGGAAGATATTGTTCAGTATTGGTGTTTATTTATGAAACATATTCTTTTTTTCACTGAATGATGAAGGAAATGTTTAAGCACTGGATATGTTTAAATATAAACGCCACTAAATTGCCGAATAGTACTTTGTGTTTGAAAGTGAGAGTTCTGCATTATCACGCATAAAATGTATCTGCTATATTACACTGGCCAACTTTAAGACTTTCATTGTGGAAAAAAATATATAAATGTTATCTTCATGTTAGTGAAATTATTAATAAATTATACAGATATTTTGATCACTTCTTGCTTGAATACGTGAAGCTGTCAACATTAAGAATTTTGAGTTAGTGTTCCCATTCTTGAACGAGGAACTCATTGTGGTATCTGTATGATGAGATGGAAAGGTGTTTTTGAGAAAACACTTCCAGTTCTCTGCAGTAAAACAAGCTGGGCCCCTGCTGTCTCAGCGTGGATGCTCCTGAGCATGTAGTCTGCTATGGATGAACACTGAAGTGTTTCTCTAAAAAACACTGGAAAATAACTAAGTCTGAAATCCAAATCTGAATGGACTCAATTCTGTTCACCATGCTTAGTGTTTTCTGCATGCAAGTCCTGTGACGTAAGCCTAGCATGTAAGAAACAGTAAGTGTAAAACCTTGCATGGAATTTAGGCTACGTGAATTTGATCAAAGATGTCTACATTGGTGGTGTTTATTCCTGCCACAGTAAAAAAAAATATTCCATCACAACCCTTATCTTCCCCTGTGAACCCAGGTCTTATTTAAGCTTCTCCGTGTCTTTCACAGTAATGAAGACACCCTACAGAGCTTAACATTCAAAGATATAGCAAGTATGTGAATTACTGTAGAGTTCCATAAGGTTTAAATGTAACTCCCATAAATTCCTATTACACTGTATAGACTTTTCAATTATGATAAAAAGTCACGTAAAAAGTCAAGTTCCCAGACTTTTGTCTTCATGCACGGTTGATTAGCTATGTTAACGTCTTGATGCATGCAACAGAATTCAAAATACCCACCTACAAGATTTCAGAAGGATAAAATTCCCCTGTTAGAAATTACATCAATAACCATGGTAACAATCTGTATCTATGTCATAGGTTGACATGTATTATGTGTGTGGTGAATGTAGTCCTGTATTCCATATTGCTGTGTGTGGGCAGTGCTGTTCGCAGATGCCCCTCTGGTACTCCTTGCAGTGGAGAATTCTGACGCACGGTGGTGACGTCACGGCCAGTGCGCAGTAGTAGCAAGTAGGTGACTCTTCAGTTTTGCTCTACCTGGAACATCAGAGAGACTGGATTTTTTTACAGAAATATCTGAACTGTAAAACCTCAACCATCTGTTTGGAAGGTTTCACATTGAGACGGGGAGCTTGCTTCCCACTCTTCCTTCTCCCCCACATCTGATCTGGGGGGGAGAAGAAACAGAATCTCTGTTGTTGGACATTTGGACAGTTGGCAACTCCCCAGGTTTATTCTCTGTTTTTCGTCAGCTCTATGGAGCGGGGTTTGAGTTATTATCTTGTGTGTTTTAGTTAATAAATAGGGTTTTTTCCTTTTCTTCCCTTTGAGGAAAGACATTATTTTGTTGAAATTACTGGGGGAGGGAAGGGATAACACCAGAATTTCATCCAAAACTAAGACAGTCTAAAAACACTTACAAGAAGGAATTTACTTTATTTTGTCACAACTTTTGATTAACAAATGTGAGCTGGTAATTTTGATAGACTCTGTTGAGAAGCTGGTGCTTTACAGTGTATCCTCGCTGCATTGCAACCCCTCCATTGCAACCTCGCTGATTTGTGAGGAAGATTTCTCACAATTCGGTTTCAGGGATTTGAGATGTTCCCCGGTCGATGCATGCGCAATGCCTCTGCTTTGCTGAGGGGTGGTGCTGGTGCTCTCTGTGGGGCAGGACTGGCCCGGCCCTGCCCTACAGGGAGGGCACACGGTTTCTCCAGCTCGCTGTGGTGTTTAGAGCCCTGCGGCACCGTGTCCCGGTCCCTAACCCGGTCTTGCGTGTCTCCATGCCCAGTCCCTACAGTGGAAAGGCCACTCTGCAGTATGCCCCAGGCGGCCACTGAGACCCAGCGCGGCACTGCCATAAGACATGCCATTCCTTGTTACTCTAAGCCCAGTTGGGGCACTGCCACCCCGCTGGGCGCATGGCCACTGTGGGCACTCATGAGGCACTGACGGTGGTCCGATATGTGCACGGAGAATCCTTCATTTTCATTCGTTGCTGCCTAGACATACTATGCATGCAAAACAAAGGTTTTTCTACTGTGCGTATGTTAATGAATTCTTGATCACATATTTTCCTTTGCATGTTTATACGTACTTGATCTATTTACTGTGTGTACAGGCTACGTACATACTGCCTGGGGACACCCCTTCCCTGCTGCGGTGGCAGCAGCCAGGTGACGGCTGCAGAAATGGCTGGGACAGTGCAGCAGCGAGATATGTCCACCCCACAGCCACGCTGCACTGACAGCCCTGGCGGGCTGGGGCAGTGTGGGGACAGCAACTGGGGACAGGGAGTGGGGGAGGAGCGGCGCAAGGTTTGCTCTGCCAGTGAGGCAGTGTGAGCACACGCAGTTGCAGCAGCCTGGCCCCAGCTGCAGATGTGGAAGCAACAGCATGGCCAAAGAGAAGTCCAGGGATTCTCGGCGGGGGCCTCCTGGGGCAGACAGGGTGCAGAAGCGCTTCTCTTTCCTCCCTGTGCTATGAGAGCCCATGGGGAGGAGTTGAAAAGGCTCCCCAGCATTCCTGAATGGCTGGGGGGGGAGCGAGGGGGGTGGCCTTCTTGAATATTAATGACCTGCGCGTGTTTGCGAGTTTGAAGTTTGACGTTTTGCGAGACCTCTGACATGACCCATTTCTCACAAATGAGGGAGTATAACTGTAGTAACTTCCTTTGTAAATACACTATGACATAAATAGTCTGGGTGTTCTGGTGACTGTTTACTAATAAAAGACAATCAGTTGAGTAACTTGTCTCAACACAGAACAGAAGCACAACCTGGGAACCTCATAAAATGGCATGTGGTAAGAACCTAAATATTTTTTCTATTAAGTGGCTGAGGTGCACCAGATGGAACATTTTATACTAGCTTTACATTCCATAACATTCTTCTTAATTAGTTTTACAGATCCTAAGTATCTCATGTATTAAATGTGAAGAGACACTGAAGAAAGGGTGGCATTTTCCCAGGGTGAAATGGCAATCAAATGGATTGGCTAAACATGGACGCAAAATTCCTTATTTTTGCCACTGCTTTTCAGCCTAGTGTTCAGCTTGGCTTGGCTTGGGAACTCTGTTCTAAGGTGTGTACAGCTGTGTATAGACCTTTTCCTCTTCATTATCAGAAGGAAAGTAACGAGTGTCTTTGTTGTTTGCTTGATAGGTACAGATAGATGCTGGCTGTCACTTGTGGGTACCATGATATAGACACATTAAAAAAATATTCTAAAAGGGTAATTCAGGGGCTTAAGTGCATGCACTTATAATTTTGAAGTTTTGTCCCATGCATAATAGTCAGTGGAGAAGACAAGTGTCTGATTTACACCACATTTCAAGTAGGCATCCTAAATTTCCTACTGATATAAACGTATGGTATTAAGAAATGATAATGACGTTTTAGAAGTTGCTGTTGTATTTTTTGTTATATTTTACCCCATGGAACAATGTTACATGCCTGCAACTTTCTTAGCTGTGAGATACTGTATTACAAAGATCCAAATCTTATTTTGACTAATGCAGATGATCAGAGCTTGATCACAAATTCCAAAATCTCTTAATGTGCTCTGCATTGTTTTATAAATTATATCACTCTTCTTTCTCTAATTATTTGGTTTATAGGAAAAAACTCTTCTAAATATTAAAATCAGATTATGATCAATTAAAGAGCATCAAAATGAAAACAAGAGGGGAAGAAAGAAAGTAGGGCAGAGGAGAAAACAGTATACTAGATTACTTATAGCAAGAACAAGAAGACCTGATCTGTCTGTCCTTGCAGTCTCTTTCCTGAATAAGTAAAGCACTAAAGTATAACAGTCAAAATGTTATATAGACTATCTGAATTAAAGTGGCTTAAAACGAAATCTTGACATAATCAATATAAGTGAACTAATAAGTTGAACAGGGTCTTTCAAAGTCACTGTGTTTATTAATCTAAAATACTGTGATATGCTAGCTCTCTGTTTTGTATCAGTGAAATTTATTTTGTTTGCCATCATTTTCCAGGTATCAGATAACAGATAGAGCTTGAATTTATAAACCAGTCCGATTTAAGGAAAATCAGTCAGGACTCAAGGTAGTTGCATGCATGCTACATAAAATGTTTATTTTTGGCCCAAGAGCCAAGGAAAGAGGGACGGCAGTGTCCCCTGCCCTGCCACGTGCCAAAAGAGGACCGCCCATATTTGTCACCGATCTTTAACCCCTTGTCTCATGCACATGGAAATAGCCCCAAGAATATTCATCCCTTCAACATTATGTCATGGACATGCTCTTTGCCATCAGTCCTTCAACCAATTAGCTACAATGCTGCTCATTCTTTTCCCCTTGTTGTGGCTAACACTTTTGTTTACCTTCAGAGACTGCAGGACAGCGTCTTTCACCCTTAATATTCAACCTTAACTCTCAGGCCTCCTGAATGATTTTGAAGTCTACTAATCCTTCTAAAATCCACTAAAAATCCACTAAATTTTCACTAATTCACTAAAATCCCTAAATCTCTATGCCCTTACCTAAGTCACTAAAATTCGTAATTTTCTGAATCCCCAAATCATGTCATTTTTTATGATTTAAAAAGCTAGATTTCAAAGTTCTGCCATAATTTGGTATTTTTTCTTCCTTCCATTGATCTTTCCAAGACTTGTCTCCTACTTTACCTAGAAAAGTGTAAAATAAGTTTAAAATCATGTATAGATGCACTACAGAAGTGCTTCTTATTTCCTACTAGTAACATAGCACTAAAATATTGAAAATTATATTCCTCTGTAATAGGTTAAATCGTGTGTTAAATTAAGTGTGAAAAAAATGTTCTAAAATATATGTATAATTAGAATATAATTGCTTCAGTGCACACCTGTCTAAAAATATATTTTCCTTTAGTGATGTGTGTGTATGTACCTAGTCTAATAATCTGTTCTTTCCTCATAATTGGATCTCCTGCAGCTTAAACTTCTGTACATTTTATATCAACCTTTCCTAAACTAGAAGGCAATATAGATATGCATGATGGAAGCCTTTTTCTACTGGTCTAGATGAGGTCCAATGCTTTTGCTGAACACTGAAAATAACTGCTACTTTGCTTTGCTTTTAAAATTAAATAGTGCACATGGAACATAGTTTAAGGACCTTCACAGGTAGAAGGATGCAAGAGAATTTAATTGTGTGAGAACATTTCTGTGTTAGAGAGCAAATAAACAAAACGTTTTGCAGTGATGCAGTTCAAAGCGTTCTGAAATACCAAATATCAGACAAAACAATAAAGTGCTGAGTGCTTCCATAAAGCACAGTAGCAAAACAGATGAGGTAACGTTTTATACTTACAATTAAAACTGAAGGTGTATATCTTTCCAATTAAGTCAGTAATAAGGGACTGTATACCATTTTTCACAATTGATTCCAATTAAGCTCAGTGGTTCTCATTGTAAAGAACGGTGTGTAATCAATGAGCAGAAAGTAACTTACTGGAGTAAATCGGGTATTGAAATAGCCCAGGCACATTGCCATTGAACCACTTAAAGCAGCGATAACGTGCTGCAGGCGGCATCATTTGTTGCTCTTTTAGCCTGGACTGTAGTACAAATAGCTTTATGTTTAACTTAAATTCCCGGAAAAAGAAGAAGTATTGGTTTGTAAATCCTGGTCTGGAGCTTGCTGGTTTGTTCCGTATAACCAATTACTATGACTCCCATCTTTATTATTAGTAGCTTAGGAAAGACAAATCAGGTTCTTAAGGATCACATAAGGTTAAAATTATTAAAGTCAGAAAAGATGTCAATACAGGGAGTTCCAAAGGTGAATATAAGGACAACAGTATCAGCTGTGTGGCTGCTGTGTCTGCTGACAGGGAGCAGCTGTGGGAAGTCTGTGTCTCCGTTTTCTCAATCAGGAAGGGAGGAAAAGAGAGCGAGCCCACCACGTGCTTGGTTTAAAAACCTTCCCTCCAGCCCACCCCCAGCTTTGCTTCTGTTCTCCCCCAGCTGACTAGGGTCATCCTCGTCAGAAACATGACAGAGTTTATGGCGACTTCCAGCAAGAGATGGAAGAGGTTGTAGGCAGCATGGCCGCTCCCAGAGAAAGTCACATGTCCCAGCTCCAATGGCGCCGCCGGCATGTGTGCAAAGCCATACCCTTGGAGCTGTGAGGCTCCTGCTGCTCCTGCTGCATCCTAGGCACAGCACAGAGAGCCCGGGTAACGCCCAGCATGCAGGGCTCCCTGCCGTGGTGGCCCCCACCCTGCTAGGGCCACGCAGCTGGCTGGTGCCCGGCAGCCCCCGCTCACTGCTGCAGCCCAGGTGGGTGGGGACAGACACCGCGCATGCCTCCAACAACAAAAAACCAAAAGAACACTTCTGCCTGAATTCACCTTGAGGAGAAAATGGGAAGGAATTCACAAGCAGGTACACATTAGAAAAATATCTCAGGCACTAACCCGTGACAATGTGATACAATTATTTAGGAATTATAATATGTATAATAGCTTTTAATATTTGTAGAGGTAGTAAAACCATACATGTTATGAAAAATCTAATAACTTTTGTGTATTTGTTTTATATGCCAAGGACTACACATGAAGATATAGACAAACTGCAGGAAATAGAACTTTTGTAAGCTGATAATCAAAGAATAACATCTTCACTAGATACAAATTCAAATATTCTTAGGCATATAACTTATAAACTGAGTAGGGACCTTTGCAACTCTGTACAGAGTGCCCTTCTCAGAGAGTTACACCATACAGTGGTTACTTTAACCAGTTTCATCTCACTAACATGTTGCTTAAAACAGGATCACCAACAACACATATTTTATAGACAGTATATTCATGGAAAATGCAGACATAAAGTGCACACCTCACTGTCATTAGTTGTATTTCCATTTTACGTTCCAGCTAGGTAGCCTGAAACCACCCTTATGCCCAAGTGTTTATTTTCTTTTGGTACTTCAATACAGGCCTATACTCAGATGCAGAGAGGCAAGATAATATGCAGGTTTGGGACAACTTTCTTCCATTGGCTACATCTGCCACAAAAGACCATTCAGCCAAGTCCTTCCTATGCAGTTTTCATCACTATGTGTTGAAAGGTTAGACTGATACTGCAGTGGGTTCACCAAGTAGGACAAAGTTGTGGCTTTCTCTCAATGACAGTTTGGCCAGTCCAAGCCTGGGTAAGCAGTCAGGTCAGGAGCATGCCACAGATTACTCAGCTTACTCACAGACTTCAGTGCTTCAAAGAACAGTTGTAGAGAGAGCACTTGTTTTGGAGTGCCGCAGCAGTATTCAGTTTTCAAGCAGAGGGAGCACCTTTCCCATCTACTTGATTCCAAAAAGTCTGTGACAGATTTTGTCATCCTCAGGCGTGTATGTTTCTAATTCTTTTTGTGTGTATGAGTATTTTTTTTTCATGGCTTTTTTCAGGCAATGAGGAGTGCTAATGCTCAATATGTCTTTCTAGCTATGACAGAAGGGCAGATACAGTGACAAATAGAGCAAACACAGTGAAACAGAATTATTAGTTCAGCTCCCTTTCTTCTGACACAGAAATTTGTTGTCCCGCAATCCTAGAGTGGAGTAAAAAAGCCTGTGTCAATTTCAGTTGTGGGAAACATACGTTTGCAATAGAATAAATGTCCTTCTGCGTGCATTGATTCAAGAAGAAGGAAATGGAAAGTAAGGAGAAATAGGCTGTGAAGTGAATTATCAGGAGATTATTTTACAGGAGGTCTGACATAGTAGAGAAAACAGAAAGGTATATGTCTCTACATACAGGGATTGTAATATCCTTGAATATGACTAGGACCACATGGGAACTCAGCAAGTGAGGAATTATGGTAGCATTCAATCGTTACTTATACTCATGTCCTTTAATCTTTACTATTGCCGTTATGGTAGACATGATGATTGAGTGATGGGCTGAAATTCTTGGGGAAAAATCTCCAAACAATAATACCCTTTCTTCTTTAAGATATGTCTTTTGTTTTGCACAAAAATAAATTGAATAACCTGTTACTGAAGTTTTAATAAGACCATAAACTTTCTGCTCTATACGTAAAATGAAACAATTGATTTAAATAATAATTATAAAACAAGAAAAGCTACTGTAAAATATATATGATTCTCTGAAGTGTAAATTTGATTACTAAAAATAATGCTGGAAAAGTACATAGCATCTGAGGTGGGTACAAAAAGGAGGCAGGAGAATAAGTAAAAATTAGTACACTAATTTATTTAGAACTCAAGGGTCTGCTCTCCAGCATAAACAAGTACATTCTTCTAAAAACCATCTTGAAAGGTAACTGAAGTTACTAATACAAGCTTCAGCCAAGGCTTCCAATCCCCTTGCCTGCAGGAATATTCTTTGTGCCAGACATAGTTAATTTTGCACTTGAAGTCCATGTGGGACTGCCAGCTAGAAGCAGAGGGAATGAAAGCTATGTATCCAAGTGCCTCAAACTTCTGGAAATATGATGCTAGGCATTTAGATGTCCGAAAAATGGCTACTTGTTTATTGTCAAATTAAATGCCCTCAGACTGAGAGCTCATCTATTATTGAAGTTTATTCTTAAAAAACCTTCAGTAATCTCTCTTTCTGCTCTTGCCACCCATTTTTATTGTCCTGAGAGGGTCTGAAAGTGTGTCACGATACCAAAGACATTTCAAGCTTATGTGTTTACAGGAAGTTATAGATTATGCTTAAATAGTTCATCTCATGGGATGAAGTTGAAATCAGCAAGTTGAGTAGTTTTCTTCTATTTTCACACACTTTCTTTTTAAAAGAAGAAAGGGTGAAAAAAACCCCAAATACAGAATCATGGAGTAATTCAGGTTGGAATGGACCTCTCAAGGTCATCTGGTCCAAGTCCTACTGAGAGCATAGGTCTGTGCTGTCTGAAATTATTTAAACAAAATGAGCTCAACATGGCTGAAAGGTGGGAGATCTTTTTCTCCCCTCTTATCTTTCTGGAGTGAGTCTGAAGGGTTACAGATCAGATAGAGCTCTGATACCAAACAAGACATCTGGATTTGGTGACTGAAACTGATGACGATTATCTGAACCAGTGTTTATGTGAGAAAATAAGTTTTTATTTTTTACCTATCTCCCTGTAGAATTCATGTTTCTTTTTTCCTAGACCTCTATAAACATGTACAGAACACAAATTAATGAAGGTTTCTGATAAGTGGAAGTCTGTTAGGCTCTTGTTTCTGCTGTACAGGTGGTGATGGATCACACTGGAATCAAGAACAATTTTAAAAAGTGCATTATGTAACCCACCTAATTAGTTAGCTCATCAGACAAGAAAGGGGCATATGATCCAGCTGATCATTTAGTGAAAGCTTATACATGTTGAATGGATTACAACTGTACTTCATGAGTATTTCCTCTGACATAAGGGATTCTCTTCAGAGAATCAAACCCTTCTTTCTGGCTTTTATTTTGTGATCTGGTGGTCCATTTCAGCTGCTTAGCTCATATGCATTCTTAGTGTATCATTTCAACATTTAGATTCAAGAGCTAGGACTGTCAATAACTCCCAGGACTGCTATAGAAATTCCAAATATAACTCTGTGAAATGAAGAGTTAAAACTGGATAGGGTTTAAAGCCTGCCTCCTAGATACCTTTGGCTCTTAAGCTGCTTCTTGTAACAAAGCACTGACTTTATGTGCAAGCACAGCTTTTTGGAATGCAACCATCTCCATCAGCTTTTGGGTGATAGAGATAGGAAAGGAGAAATGAACAAAATAAAGAGGAAAGGGCAAACTATTAAATTAGTTTATAAAAAAAGTAATAGTAATAAATTTAGCTGTCAAATCTGTCACTTCAGGCTTTATAAAACACCTTGATTCAAAGTAATATATATATGTTTTAGCAGTCTCATATGGTTTTCTAATTGAAATAAAAACAACTCTGTCTGATTTAACAGCTACTTAATTTTCTTTAAAGAAAACCAAACAAACCCCCCCCTGCAAATTTCTGCTATAACTTCTGAATGTAATACTGCAATAAATGGATTAATTTTTTCACGTCCTTCTTCCAGAGTTTTATGATGTTATAATGCAAAAGCAGCCTGCCTGGTCTAGGTTGTTATATTGAGCTGAATTATTACAGTTGCTAATGAAACCTCAACAAAGAAAGAACCCATGGAAACTTCAAACAAATCAAATAAGATGGATGAGAGAGGTGGAAAATAATTCTATAAAGGCATGATTTATTAGTAATAGAGTTGAGGGGTAATGGACAACCATGAACCAAAAGAAGCAGATGAAGAAAAAGAAACTAACAAAAAAACAATGGAATTAAGAAGTAGGGAGAAATACAGATTATGAATATGGTTTTTTTTCTTACTGAGAATGTTGCTGAAATTATGCTGGTGATGAAGTTTAATATTGCTACCAGGGCATTATAAAAAAAGATTACTAAGATTATTGGTTTTAAATTAATGACTTCCAGTCTGCCATAGAGATCTTGTGAAGGACATTCATAGTTTGAATGATATCAATAATTTTTTTGTGTCAAGCATCTTGGAAACAATAGGAAACATGCCAAGAATAACTACAAATTTGTTTTTAGTGCACCTGGAGACAGCTCTGTTGTGTAACATCTCCCCAAAGAAAAAGGAACAGTGACCCAGTGAGGGCATCCTTAGAAGAAAAAAAACCCAAATCCAAAACCCCATCGGAACCATTTTTCAGTACATATTCCTAAAATCTCTAGAATTAGTACCTTCATAAATCATATAAAATAAAGGAGACTTCTCATTTTTGTAAATTATTGAGTATGTAGATATTTCCTATAAATTCTATCATTGCCCACATTTATAGTAACTTGCTGAAATATTGTACTTTCCATTGCAATAGATCAGATATTTGCAATGGCTGAGATTTTTTTTAACAGCTCTGCTAATGAGATAACATCTGCTAAATCCTGTTACATTTGTAATCATATGACTATCCATTATCATTTTGGTTTGCTTTATGAGAGTGACTGTTCGACATAATGCAACATCTTCATCTTCTCAAAAGAAAGATCTTCTGAGAGTACAGAAGAATGTTTACATGTTTCTTTCCAGAAAGCGAAACCTTTACATGAACACCAGGGTTAAGCTGTGGTGTAAAAAGCACCTTAAACCAGTCATCAGGTTAATTTTTGTTTCCATGGTCTGCAAGTGAAAGCACAAGAGATAGGTCATGGTCTTTCGTTTAGTTTGGGGAATACTTGATTTCAGAAATTTGATATTTAACTTTAAACCCATTGTTAACGGAACATGACAAAGTTACCTTCTTCCTCACCCTTTATTTACCAGCACAAGTGTTGTAAAAGTGTTATAAAGCACTTTCCTTTTTTGTATTCACTGTGTCAGTATTTAAATTCATGTCCAATGTAAAGTTACAGCTTATTAAATACTATGTACTTAACATTCATCCCAAAATTAATAAATACCGATAAAACAAGATGAACATAACCCCGAAAAGTAGTTGAATTGGAAGAGACTTTATTTACAACATATGACGTTACATGTGTTTCAATTTTCCTAAAAAATACACAAAAAGTGAGATATTTTGTTATGGTCTTTTGTTAATCTATAATCAATTCAATGAATCTACTCAATGAATTCAAAATTTTTTCATTTAACTGAATTAAAATTTTTCCTGTTGCAGCTTCTCTGTCACATCTATTATCTTTTTATATGTCTATATTATATGTCCTAGGAAGAAAGAGCTATTAACCCTTAGAGTCTTTTTGTGTGGTAGCTGGGCTTTTTTCCCAAGTCACATCCCTGGGTTTATTTTACAGTTCTATTGAGTTGGTAATGTCAATATAGGAATTTTACTTAAAATAATTTCTTAAATATTTTAGCAGTTTTGTTCTACTTGCTATGGCTTGTCTAAATCTGTCACAAGTACAGGCACTCAATGCTTCTTTTGCGTTCTTCTTAATTCTCATTCAACTCCTGTTCCAAATTCCTAGGTAGAAGTAACTCAGTTACTTTGTTATGGTGGAATAATTTTATTATTTTAATCTATAGTAACTTTTTTTATGCGCTAACTCAGGGCTGTAGTTGTTCTGTCCCCTAAGCCTAAGTACTAAAGTGATGACAATGATATAAGAACAGGATAGAGTTAGTAATTGGCTTGGTTCAGTAGCTGTGCCTGCCTGACTTTTCTTACTGTTTTCCTAGTTTTCTAGGAAGTTTATTCTGAGAGAGTAGATATATGGCTTTCTATGTATACTACTTTATAATAATACTCAAAAGTTACTATAGCTGTCTACTGCTGCAGATTTTTTTCTCGTTACAGGAAAACTTCAATATAGGAAACCCCAGCTAGCTTGGCTAGAAGAACAGAAAGAAATTTAAATGATTTATGGTGATGCAGCTGTATGGTGCCACGTAGTTTATTGTGCATATACATAGTACACTGTGGGCTAGAGCCCCTGAAAGGCCAATGAGTAAAATTTATGCAACACTTATGATCCTCAGATCTCTCATTTTCTGCCCTTAATAAAATATCTAAATTTCCTCAGAGTATTGGCACAGGTATTGTCTAACTGTTCAAATGTTGATCCAATCTGTCAAATTGTTGAAAGCCTATCTATATGCCAATGTGCTAGCTGATCTGAGTACAGTTTCTTTACTCCTCTGTTTATGAGATCTTAGCTCACAGAAGAAGACCAGGACTAGAAGGGACTTATAGGTCTGTATGAATTGTGCCTGCAATAGCATAGGGCTAGGATATATTTTCATAAGAATATTAAAGCTTATCTCAATAGCACTTTTTCACATTTCTCTTGTCATTTCTTTCATCCTCAGCTCTCATTAAAAACCTACTTGAGGACTTAACTGTTAAGTTCCCCTTAATAGTTTATTCGTAGCTGTATTTGTGCCAAAAATGTTCCTCTCTGGAAGTCCCTAGTCTTCCTTCTCAATCTATATCTCCTGAAGCATTTTAAAAAGAAAAGTTAAATTGTACATTAGGCTTCATTTTGGTTGATGAAAAAAATCTAGAAGTCTTTTAGTCCTTTTTCATATGAAAGCCTTTCCATTGTCCTTACCATCTTAATACCTCTTACTAATTCTCTACCTATTTATTTAATGTCTAAAGCTCACCATATTGTTAATGATGTACCAGTATTGCATTTCACAGAATCACAGAATCAGAGAATATTATGAGGTGGAAGGGACCCTCAAGGATCATCTAGTCCAACTCACCATCTAACACCCGTACAGAGACCAAACGCACACCCCAGAGTAGTAAACATAAACCTAGATCCCTAACAGGCTCACAGTCCACTCCGAGCCAGGGGAGACCCACAGGACCATCAGCCCTACACCCCCCAGCTAGACCATGTCACTAAGCTCCTCATCCAGTCTTCTCTTAAACACCTCCGGGGACGGCGACTCCACCACCTCCCTTGGCAGTCCATTCCAAAGAGCAATCACTCTCTCTGTGAAAAACCTCTTTCTAACATTCAGTCTAAACCTCCCTTGGC
>WEKX01023058.1:16659-38423 GCA_013390025.1 Pitta sordida | reverse complement strand
TTATGGAGAGTGGCTTAGCGAGTTCATCTGCCAGCTCTTTCATCACCCTAGGATGGATCCCATCTGGTCCCATGGACTTGTGAGGATCCTAGCCACTCAGCAAGTCTCTAACTACTTCCTCCTGGATTACAGGGGTGTTATACTGCACCCCTACTCCCTCCTCCTCTTCAGAAGTCCTGTTGTCTGTAAGCAATCCGTCTTACTGTTAAAAACAGATACAAAGAAGGCATTAATTATCTCTGCATTTTTCTCATCTCTAGTTACTACATTTCATTCTTCATCCAGTATTAAAATATTCTGAAGAAAAATTGTATTTCATTTGTATACTTAATGTTAGGAAGCGGTTTTTTCACAGAGAGAGTGATTGCACATTGGAATGGACTGCCCAGGGAGGTGGTGGAGTCACCATCCCTGGAGGTGTTTAAGAAAAGACTGGATGAGGAGCTTAGTGACATGGTCTAGCTGGGGGTGTAGGGTCTTTCTGGCTCGAAGTGGCCTGTTAGACTGTGAGGGAACTAGGTTTGTGTTTACAGCCCTGGGATGTGCGTTCGGTCTCTGTACGGGTGTTAGATGGTGAGTTGGACTAGATGATCCTTGTGCCATGTGTTAACAAGATCTCTGCCAGGAACTGCAGGCAGACTTCATTTCACTAGTCTAGATGTGTCCCAGAACTACCTGTTTTGTCTTCTTATTTGAAGGCTTCTGCCCCTGTAGCAGGAATAAATGAGACAGTTCTGTGTCCCAGCATCTCAGGTCACTGATTTGTGAATTCCTTCTTAAGAATTACCCCTGAAAAAATGTGCTCATAGGAGAAGCTGTAAAATCATAGCTGTGAGATGAATAATATTCTCACAACTTTGGATGTTCTGCCCAAGAGCAGGGGACATTTTGAGGTGTTTATCACTTCAGTACCACTTCTTGGTCTCCTTGGAATCAGGAAACCAAGTATCTTAAGTTTGACATGGAGAAACTCCAGTGACTCAGAGATCAGAACAAATGCAAGGTCCCTGTGAATTTTCGAACATCACATGAGATAAATTATGATAAGGATTTTTGTTTGGTTTTTTTACATCAATATTTTTTCACTTATGCCTAATCCTTATGTGTAATTATTAACATTAGAATTTGTTGCTTTTTTCTGAATATTTTAACATCACAAAATATTATAATTTTTCTTAGTTTATATATAGTACAAAAATAAGAACTGAATCAAAATTAAAATTATATGCTGTAATATACTCATCAGTTGTTGATTGTTAATCAGATTAATCAGATGATGTTAATGTTAAAAAATCCTATTTCAAATAGTAGTCTAGACCACATATTGAATATTGAAGAATGTATCACTATGGTGATTTAAACTACAATTAAAAATAATTAAATTATCCCAACCAAATCAAGCTTAGTAAATAGAGGAACACATTAAATTTAATTTTATTTAGTTTTTATTTTTCCATTAAATTATGCTACAGTATTAAAATATCCCCTGGGGAAAAAATACTGTAGGTTAATAAAGACTAAAATTATATTTCAAAGTTTTATATATGTGCCATATGAATATCTAGATAGATCATAAACAGCTTTTGAAAAATTGCTCAAAATAAGTAATCCTTCATGTTTAGGAAGAGTTTTCTTTCAGTTTGCTATGCTAGTATTTTTGGTATAGTGTCAGTGTTCTTGGGAAAAATGGGATTTCCTAGAGAAAATATTGCATTATTGTAGGTATTTCAGCCAATCTAAATGCTTTTAAAATGAAAATGCAGCTAATTCTCAAGAAAATCTTTTCATGGTACCTGCAATTATTACAAAGCGCTCTGATTGCAGTTCTCACATCCTTCTAACCTATATCTAAGGTTGTATGCAAAAGTGTTTTCAAAAGTTTTAATTCATCAAACCAGCTAAATAAAATGAGAGTTTATTTCCCATGTTGTGAATCTTTAGTCCTTTCAGAACTACACAATGTTTTTGTGCTTTTGTGCTGCTGCATCCATCATCTCCCACCTCCTTCAAGGTTTAATAACTGCTTAAGATATCAAGTCACAATAGTTTTTGCTTCAGTTAGTCTCAGGGGCTTCAGATTCAATAAAGATTAGCTGCAAATGATACTCCACAAGACTTAGCACACATTTCCTGACCTCCTTGCAGAGAGAACTTGAGTCCCAGCTCCTAACATTGAAGTGTGCTTGTGGAGAAAGGAAAGGCCAAACTGAATATTTCTGATTCCCTTCCCCACTCTGGAGTTTATGTACCTGAGCCAAGCCTGTGAGCACATATCTTCACCTATCTAAGCCACAGCCCCAAAGATGAGACCTCAGGAAATAATGGACTGTTGTGGGTTGTTTCCCTCATTAATAACTAGAGGATAATTGAAGGATTTTCCCAAGGAGTGGAAGTACTGAATGTGCTTCATTCCTTCACACATTGCTGAATATGTTTTGCATCTTAACGTTAAAACATTAACTTAAAATTTAAAATATTTGCATTACATTAACTTTAAAATGCATTTGAAGGATTTGAGGTGTAAAGTTGCATAACAGAGTGTGAGGTGATGCACTATAGCATTAATAACTACATTTGTCTAGTAAGCCACTCAAAGGAAAATAAGAGTATAAAGAGTAGATCAAGCTCTTAGATTAGTAACTAAGAGTATTGGCAACTATAATATATATATCATATATAACTATGATATAACTGACTGCATGGAGTTTTATACTACTGATTAGATCAGGAAATGGACATTTTGAAAATGTTCAGGTAAATCACAGTGGTCCAGCCAGTGTGTTCCAGCCAGAAGTCAGATTTTACCAATGGGTAGCATTCTATGACTACGTATAAATTCTAAAGCATCTGTGCAAGCTGAAGTGGTACTTTTCTGCATGAGATGTCACTAACAGTATTATTACAGATTTTGATAGCTCTATTGTTCATGTTGATGTGTGACATAAAACAGAAAAGCGGTTGGATCAATCTAGGACGGGTTGAGAAATGCGGCTTTATCTGAGACAGTATTTTTCTTCTTATTCACCATCCTTGGATCAGTGCCTCTTTCACTATACCCAGCAACACTGTAAGACAGCATTCCAATTAGAATGCTCAAGGGTTAAATGTCTTGAATTAAAATTAATTTTTATAGTCATGTTTCATTAACATAAAACCAATTGCTTCAAGATTTCTGGTAGAATGAGACACATTAATTTGCATTTCTGTCCTTTTTCATGTTGACATTGATCATGCAATTCTTGATGTGTATTTTTTTGAGCAGTACAGTTACACTGACTATAGCAGTGACACCAGCTGGTGTGCCAAGGTGAAAAATATGTTTTTGTTTTTTGCCTTTGTCTGACTAAGTCTATATAAGCAATTGTATTCTTCAAGCAGATTTCGTAACAGCTGCTTCTAACTCTAATTCTTTCTCTTACCGTCTGTCTTCTCTCATTTCTGCTATTAGAATGGAAACAAAACCCCAAGGGTTCTGCGAGTTTCTGAGAAAGACAAGCAAATTCTAGCTGCATCTGAATATCGAAAGTACAAAGTTGCACTTGAATTTAACTCTACCTTCCTGCTCCAAATGAAGACCTGGGGGAAATGAGAACTATGCTTTTTGTAAAAAATACAGACTTATAAGAAGCCTGAAGATGGATTAAAAGTTTATTTAACTCTTTTAAATGAAATTGACACCACTAGGCATCTCAATCAGAATAAATTAAGAAAAAGAAGTCCTCCTGCCAAATTCTGTCTTTGGAAGTTCTGTTTTAACTAAAAAAAAAATTAAAGGTAAAAAAATCCTATACTTATTTAAAATCAGGTCGCTACATCGTCTCTACTATAGCACTTTTTAGTGATACAATAAGGAAAAATGCTGTATCTTCAGAAAATGTTCAATATACCCTACAGACACTCTAAACATGGAAATTCTTGTAAATTAATCTTTTCTGTAATGTTATATGTAGCCTACAGATTTACATTTTCCCCATCACTTATTACCTATTTTCCGTTTGTAATAGGGTAATATTTCTTGGTCATTTCCTAGTGATCAGTGTTTTTTACTCAGGCTGGCAATCTGTCACATCTGAGGGGTGCCCTCAAGGATTAATACTGACACTGCTCAGCATCTTCATAAATGATCTAGATGATGGTTTTGAAACACACTCAGCAAATTTGCTGATGACACTAAACTGAGTGGTGAGGTGGACAAGCCAGAAGGGAGAGCCATCTGAAAGAGAGANCAGCAGCGGGATGCCTGGAAGAACATCTCTACCCCTTCTCTCGTGGGCCTGGGGGCCTTCAAAACTCTCAGCCTCCCGACGCAGGTTCTGAGCTGGCACGCTACATCTTACAGAATCAGAATCACAGAATCACAGAAAATTATGAGTTGGAAGGGACCCACAAGGATCATCTAGTCCAACTCACCGTCTAATACCCGTACAGCGACCAAGAGCACATCCCAGAGTATAATAACAACCTAGATGCCTCACAGTCTAGCAGTTACTACTGAACTTTTTTTCCTTCTCTCCCAAGTATGTTATTCTGCAGAGACGCCTGCCTTTATCTCTAACTTTGAAGGCCATGGCAGCACGGACAGCTCAGGCAAGAGCTGAGCTGTTAACCCCCTCGCTACCAGAGCAGCAGAAAAAAAACCCCTAAACCATAAAAACAAGCCAGAAGGGAGAGCCATCTGAAAGAGACATATGGACACCTGGAAGAGATGTAATGGTACAAAGTTTAAAAACTTTATAGTCCTACAATTGTAGTCCTACACCTGAGGTGACATAACCGAAGAGCTCAGTACAGCTGGGATCAACAAAAGAGTTGACAAACCTTTCCACTGAGAAAAGACTGAAGAAGTTAGACTTTTTTCCTCCAGAGAAGAGAAGGACTAGGGGATGATTTCATTGTGGTGTTCCAGTCCATAAATGGGAACTACACAGAGGATGGAGGTTGTCTTTTCACAAGGAGCCACATGGAGAAGACATGGGGAAATAGATAAAAGTTGTATCAGGAGAGATTTTATCATGATACAAAAAAGGAATTTATTTATCACAAAAATGATTATTCAATGGAACAGCCTCCCCAGGGATGTGGTAGAGACCCCAGCACTGGAAGTTTTCAAGATGCAATTGGACAGGGTAATAAGTAATCTCATCCAGGTTCCCTTCCCCACAAAAACTTGGACTGGATCATCTTCTGAGTTCCCTTTCTGTTTGGACTGTTCTGTCACACCTATCAAGTATATCTTGATATATACAAAAACACTACTATTGACTTGCTTTTCCAGTTCATCTTAGCATCAGAAGGTGCTTTAATTTTTTCTTCATTGATACCTGAAAGGGAACAAACATCTGTCAAGAAGAAGTGCCTCATGCATGCGTATTTTGTTCTCTTTCTATGTCCTGGTTGATGGTTACTATGTTTTGCTGATGAAAAGAAGTAAAGTGTAGTGATTTGACCCTGGCTGGATGCCTGAGATTTACCAACAGGCATGCTCCCTCATTTTGTCCCCCCCATATAAACAAGGGAGAAAGGAAAAGAAAAAAAACCTGAAGCGTTTTGCTAAGGCAGTAATGAGGACTATTATAAATCTTTTACAGTCACAGGCAAAACAAACTGCAAGGTGGGGATATAAAGAATTTATTCTAAAAACATCAGAGCTTGAAGTTCGAAGTATCATCTTTAAGGCAATCTTCTTCCCCACCCCTCCATGTGATATTTTCATGGGCTGCAGGGGGACAGCTTGCTTCACCATGGCCTTCACCATGGGCTGCAAGAAGACAGCTGGAACAACTCTTCCCCCTCCTTCCGCCCTGGCCTTGGTGCCTGCATTTGCTATTTCATCTTCACACTGCTCTTCTCGGGCAGCCATGATTGTCTTCCTCCCCCTAAACCTTTTTCTTCTTTCTTCAGTATGTTATCACAGAGGTGTTTCTATCTCTCCTGATTGGCCTTGCCTTGGCCAGCAGCAGATCCAGCCAGGAGCTGGATGGCGTTGGCTCTGCCAGCTACGAGGTAGGCTTCCAGCAACTTCTTGAAGAAAAACCACCCCCATAGCTCCCCGTGCTACCAGCAACTCATCCACAGAAAACCCAATACATCAAGGAAGTAGAAACTGAGAAAGTTTGCAGTCTGAATTTAACATAAAATTAGCCTTTCTTTCTAGCCAAAAAAAAAAAAAATTGGCAAAATGATCTACTCAGGTCATGAATCAAGCAGCCTATTTACAATTCACACATCATGTTTATTTGCTACAAAGTCACTGAAATATGTGAACAGTGATCTCTGAACATCTTCAATTACTTTGTGCTAGACTTGTCTCAGGTCTAAGTTGTGTATTACCCAAACTTCATTCACAGGTTCACAGGTTGTTCTGAGTTAGAAGGAACCCTCAGGATCATCTAGTTCAACTCCCCACCAACTAGACCATGTCACTTAGCTCCTCATCGAGTCTTCTCTTAAAAACCTCCAGGGATGGCGACTCCACCACCTCCCTGGGCACACCATTCCAATGAGAGATCACTCTCTGTGAAAAACCTCTTCCTTACATTCAGTCTAAACCTCCCTTGGCATAGCTTAAGGCTGTGTCCCCTCATTCTGGTGTCGTCAGCCTGAGAGAAGAGATCCTCACCCACCTGGCTGCAACCTCCCATCAGGTAGTTGTGAACCGCAATTAGGTCGCCTCTGANCCATCCAACCAGTTCCTAACCCAACATAAAATGTTTCTGTCGTGTCCATGCTCTGAGAGTTTCTCCTGAAACTTATTATGGGAAACTGTGTTAAAGGCTTTGCTAAGGTCCAAGTACACAACATCCACAGACTTTTTTTTGTCAACCAGGCAAGTCACCAGATCATAAAAGGAGATTAGGTTGGTCAGGCAAGTTCTGCCTCTCCTGAATCCATGCTGACTAATTCTAATGTCATGGTCATTTTGCAGTTGCTGCATAATAGCACACAAGACTATCTGTTCCATGACTTTGCCCGGGACTGAGGTCAGGCTAACAGGTCTGTAATTACTCGGATCATCTTTCCTGTCCTTCTTGTGGATGGGTGTCCCATTAGCCAATTTCCAGTCTTGAGGTACATCACCAGTAAGCCAGGACTGTTGGTAAATTATGGACATCCTTGGCTGTTGATGAAAAAAGCCCATTGTACTTCTTTGTATAACTCACAATATATACAGATGTATTTTTCTTTTTAATATTTTTTGAAATATCCATTGAATATATGCATACTTTCTTGCAAATCTGGTTACTAAGACCCTTATTTAGTATACTATTTCACATTGATTCTCCCTCAGATATTAAGAACACTTTATGCTGTACAATATGAAATCTTAAATATTTAGTCCTACTCCCTTCTGGAAAAGAATGCTTCTTTTTTATAGGTTCAATGGGTATAATAATGGAGACTATTTATGTCTCAAAAATTGGGAAAGGAAAGAATTTTGTCATACTATGTTAAGCACCAGGAATATAAATCACTTTGAAACAGTGAGAATAAGGACGATCAGTCATGCTTCCTAAGAGAAAAGGAAATGAGAGTTGTGTTTTAGTCTATTCTCAATGGAATGTTTAATATCTTTCTTCAGTTCTTCATGCAACTGAAATTCAGTGCATCATTTTAATTCTCTCCTGACAGTGTTGGGCAAAAAATGATTGATCAGATAGTACTTAACTTTCTCATAATGAAAACTCATTCTGGTATATAAAACTTTGACATAAATTGCATTTGAGCATTTTTTATGGAGTAATTACTCTGTTGATTTTTAGTAAACTGACATCAGATTTAATCTTTTAGAGTGATATTCATCTTGTCTAATTTTATTCACCTAGGAACTAGATACATTGTCCAAAAGATGTCTGGGATTCTTGAACAGACAGAGGACAGAAAGACGTGATCTGAAAAGCAGATTTATATCTATATCTTAAGTTTAGTTAAAATGTAATTTGAAAAAAAAAAAAAAGAATCCAATTTTCTATTACTGGAGGTGTTTAAGTCTGAATTAAAGGTATGATCTAATCAAAGTTTGTTGATGTCTAAAGTTGCATGTAATTCCATCTTTTGTCTTCACACAAACAATCATTTGATCAGCAAGAAGAAACAACTGCTTTTAGCTCATGTCATTTTCCTGATATTCTCAACACAATGAGATAATCTTACAGGCCTTACATCTTCTGCAATTTTTAAAACAGAACCCAATTTCACTTGACACCGAAGCTTAGCATGTCTGTGACTG
Organism: Pitta sordida; assembly: GCA_013390025.1. NCBI lineage: Eukaryota > Metazoa > Chordata > Aves > Passeriformes > Pittidae > Pitta > Pitta sordida. The sequence continues at coordinate 30,196 of WEKX01023058.1, read as the reverse complement.
ATCTGATGTTGGATGCATTAGAATGTTATCACAGGAATTTCTTGAAAAGTTTTCCTGTATATTAGAGCCAGGATGATGGGCTGATTTACAAGAAGTATTGTCATATATTTTCAATGAATAAAAAATATCTAAAGGTGATTAATTTACACTTATAATACATGTTATTCTAATATGACAACAGTAGAGGACACTATCGTTCCAGAATTAAAAATCTAAAGAAGCCTGCAAATTCCTGTTTCTTAGAGAATAAAAACAATAATAATGGTTTTCACGTAATGTTTACAAGTTCTAGTAAAATATTAAATAAATATGTCTTGATGATTGTTACTACTACTTCTTGAAAGTAGATTACATGCAGTGAGAGTAAGATTTTGTTTAACTACATTAGAGTTTTAGGAAATCACAGAATCACAGAATCACAGAAAATTATGAGTTGGAAGGGACCCACAAGGATCATCTAGTCCAACTCACCATCTAATACCCGTACAGCGACCAAGAGCACATCCCAGAGTATAATAACAACCTAGATGCCTCACAGTCTAGCAGGCCACTCTGAGCCGGAGGGGGCCCAGGGTCATCCAGCCCTCACCCCCCAGCTAGACCAGCTAGACCATGTCACTAAGCTCCTCGTCCAGTCTTCTCTTAAACACTTCCAGGGATGGCGACTCCACCACCTCCCTGGGCAGCCCATTCCAATATGCAATGTTACATAGGAGGATTGAAACCTAAGTACAAGAATAAATCTTTTCATTTTGGAGGTACTGGGGACTCTCTACAAACACAGAGAAGTCAGAATCATGGTTTCTACCTGTATTCTGTTTTGAAAAATGTTCATTTATTCTAGTTAATACTAGTTCAGAGCCTGCTACTGGATATGAAGTAGTGGAGTGGTATTTAATTTAATTTTTATTTTATTATTTTACATTCTAACATCATTATTAGTTCTTGCAAATTAGCAAGGAATCATTATTATAGATTATGCTACTAAATGCATAGGTAGATATGTGTTCATGTTTACCCTATGATATTATTTAAGGTTTTTTTGACACTTATATGGAAATTGAAATGTTATCTGGGAGTTATTCTAAGCAAGTTTTCTAAGTACAAGTAAAATTAAGGAAGTCTCACTGTTACAAATCCCAGTTTCTGAGCGCTGCCACAGGGAACAAGTACAGGAGTGGAAATTTGTTCAGTGTATGACAGACTGCCCAGTAATTAAACATACTTATTTTTAAATGCATGATCCTCGTTTGAACGGTTGTTTCCTTTGGAATTTGGCTGGCAACTGGGTGTGTAAGACTGAATCTAAAATATGAACCAATTCTTGTCCACTTAACGTGCTCCATGCAGGCAATGCTTAAATTTTCACAGAGCTCCAATAAAGGCAGTGATGCTTGGCATGGTCACAAATGCAGAGAATAATGGGGACATAGCTGAATTGTTATAACTTTGATGCCTCTCAATTTCACTGGACAAAAGGCCAATTGCTGGAGGAACTGCCTAAGGGGACACAATATCATCAGTAAAACTGTCACTCATTGAGTTGGGGAAGATGCATATTTTTATTTGGGTATTGTCCAACACTGAATTAAAGTAAGTTTACATCATGCATTGAACAGTCATCAGATGGCTGTTGGCTACTTTCAACTTGAACTGGATTAAACTGTCAGTTTAAAGACAGGAGATTTAAATCCCTGCAAATGAATCCTGATATCATTTCTGTGTGGTAGCTAGTGAATACCTTTAATTTTGAAGCAACTTCAGTGAAATCCTCTGCATTTAAGTCATCATGTTATTTCACAGAGTTACAATAGCAGAATCTAGAAGGAAAGTAATAGCAAGCTTATCTTGTTTTCTTTTGTTTTATAACTAAAGTGCTGTGGATGATACCAGAGACCATGAAATTAAGTATGAGAAAAGTCTTAGAGTAGCTCGAAGGCATCTCTTAGTCTTTTATGTTTTCTTTCCAGTGCCTAATGTATTCTATATTTTTTTCATTCTCCCCATGTATGTCTTCTACGAAATTGTTGGTAAGCTGTTTAACATACCCATATCTACATCTCATATTTTCTTCATTATATACTACATATCTTCAAACATGTTGATGTAACTCCCTGGCTGAGATAGCTCAGATGTGGCAAAAGGAGAGCTTTGTTCATAAAGCCACATTGCCTTTTTCACATCACAGACTAAGCTGAGAAAAATCTGTTCTAGAGATTTTGCCAACTTGTACCAGTCAAACAGTGGGATTTTATATCCATAGACTCTTTACTGAACATAACTGCATTGACAGAAGACTATAGTCTCACCTATGGAGTACATCTGTTCTGCAGGATGCTGATTGCAACAGCACACAATCTATAGTCCTTGACTTGTGTTTTGTTCATATTGTTCGGAATTTGAGTATCTTGCATTTTTTTAAAATTTTTTTCAAGTCTCTTGGAGAGCCTCTAGGACAAAAATTTACCTAATTCTTACTCAACAGTCATGAAGATAATGAAATTAAAAAAAACCCCAAATCCAGAAGCGGAGCAGAATCCAAACCTGACTTTATGCAGGTGACACAGAGTAGGAAATTCCCTTCAGGGACAAGGATTGTTTTTTTTATAGGATATTATAGCTGTGAATGAATTTCCCCTAGGATATCTCAGTCGAATATAGATGTTTACATCCTGGTATGTATAGGAACTAAATTTTCTACTACAGTGGTTTGTTGTGGTTTGTCTGAAAACCTGCCATACTCTAGCTACAACACTGTCTCAAAACAGACCAGTTGTAATTTGAGGATGCTAACTTTAAGAGAATTAATCTTCCAGCCCCATGGACTGATTCCTCACCTGCTCAAGCTAAGGTGTCATCTACGAGGCCAGGTTTGACCAATATCACCCCATTAGTCAATGACTACTCTTTTAGTGGCTGTCAACAAGGGGAAAAATGACAGAGAAAAGGCAATTACAGTAAGAAAAGTGTTGTTTGAAAAATTACTTTTCTACCCTATATTTCTGTGATTGTGAAAAGTGTGGTCTGTAATCTCCTAGGTTTAACAATGACCAGAAGTTGAAAAATGCTTTCTCAAAGTCAGCACAAATTTAATAGGAGGTAGAAATGAACATTCTGTGCTTTCTATGAGAGACAGAAATGAGGGTGACAGAGGAAAAAGGGTTAAACAAAATTTGATATAGACACAGATGAGAAACACATAGCTACCCAAAGAATTTTTCTAGTCCTATCATGTGGCAGGTGCTAATGCTAAAAGTAAGGCATATGCTTATGAATAGCAGGGACTAAAGGGAGATGGCAGTACTATGTGACACCACACGATAACACACCACAGAGTTTCTCTATCAGCAGAGCTGTAACTCTTCAGAAGCTCAAATTAATGAAGGAAACTTCAACATTCCTAAAAAACTAAGGAGAGAGGCTTTGCTGGTGGCAGGACATCAAGAGAAAGCTTTACTTTTTCCTAGTGATTGGTTTTGAATGGTGTTCTGCTACGTGTGTACTTAGCCCATATCGCTGCAGCAATACCACTGTATTTACTTGTGGTAGAAAACCTACCAGGGCAGGCTACGGGCTTGTAAATCTAGGACTTTATCTTCAAGGCTCTTTCATTCCTAAATGATATCAAGAGAACTGACTGCAGCACCACTCACTTTAAAAGAGTGACAAACTCTTTCCCGGACACTTATTGCTAAAAGCATTGTTTGCAGGAAGCGAGGAATAAGAAATTGAGTTTAAAAATATCCAGTCCGACAGTAAGGTTATTTATGTTGGGTATCCTGTCTTTGTCAGGCAAGTTTGGCTGTGTTAGTAATTCTATTGCAGATTTGGAGTGCTCTGAATACAGGAGCAGAGTTAAACCTTGTCACCTTTGAATGACAGAGGTCAGTTTAATGCCTGTAAGGTGAACAGTTCATAGCAGCTCTAATGGCAAATTCTGATGCCCTTGAGGCAAAGATTAATAATTAGTGTTTCACTAGAGACCTTAATGGCACCGTTACCATCACACATTGTTATGTTTTATAATGACATCTCTCATAACACTAATAACTTATAAAAGCATTATAGTGGTAATATTTGAAGAAATCAAGTTAACAAAAAACCCCCCTCAGTGTCCTCTGTCCCCTGCTGTCTCCCTCTTCCCAATAGTTAATGCCTGTATCTGTGATGAGGATCTTATATATATAGAACACTAGATAAAATAGGCTGTGGGGTAAGGACAAAACCCTCAAGTCTACATCATACCATGTAAAACCAGTGCATTCTTACAGAGAACATGATGTCTTAGTTTAAAATGTAGATGGCAATATTGTGACCAATGGACAAGAGATCCATTGAAAGAATTCCAACATTATAGAGAGTATATATATATAGATAGTATATATATGTATATACATACACAGAATCACAGAATCACAGAATCGCAGAATCAGTAAGGTTGGAAAAGACCACAGTGATCATCAAGTCCAACCTATCACCTATTACCTAACCTAGCCAAACCTGTTACCTAACCTGTTGCCATCCTGCTACCAACACACCGTCCTACCTATAACACACTACCCTAATATCTAGGTTATGCCACCAAGTACATCATCCAACCTTTTCTTAAAGACCTCTAGGGACGGTGACTCCACCACCTCCTTGGACAGCCCATTCCACTGAGAGATCACCCTCTCTGTGAAAAAATTCCTTCTAATGTTGAGCCTAANAGCCCATCTGTCCAGTCTGTCAAGGTCCCTCTGTAGAGCCCTTCTACCTTCCTTCAGATCGACACACATATACATATGCATATATATATATTAAAGGATACATGTATATATGAACCTAAAATTGTAAGGGTATATATGTAGAGACATGTATATATACATATGTGTATATAAGTATATATTAAACCTACAACAACAGCAAAGAATAAAGAGGACCACACACCCACTTCAACCACCCCACACCAAAACCACATATCCTCCTCCCCAGCCACCTGCACCAAAAAACCACCCACAATAAGGAACAGGCTGAAACTGGGAAAAAGGATCCAGAGATTGGGGCTTCCAGCAGTCAGACAAGGACATTGGCCATGGCAGAAAACAGCAATCGCTACATGGATGGAAGCAGCAGACAAAAACTGCAGGCAGCGGTGGAGTAGGGCCGATAGCGGAAGGGAGGCAGTAGCAGGTAACCAAAAACAGCATGGGAGGGAGGGCAGGCAGCAACTGATGGCAGCAGTGGGCACAGGAGGGAAATTGTAGCCTCTCTGCCCTAGTAGTGTCATCAGCATATGTCAGCTAACCAGATGAGTTTCCCTCTGCGCTGCCAACTGGTTTTCTTCCAATGATCTAGCCATCCCCACAGTGCACTGGCCACCATCCATGAGTCAGTGTAAAAATTTTGGCCACCTCTCTCATTCAGCAATGTCCAGTGCCTGCCAGCAACACAGTTGTAAGTTTGACAAACTGGCTCGACCCATCTTCCTCCTCAGTAACCTCTGCCACTTGTTGTGTTGGGCTCCAGACAGCGGCCTTCTACCTTTCTTTGGTCCCTGTGAGGTGACAGGAGCCATTGGTGAAAAGGGTGTACTGCTTCTCATCCTCTGGCAGCTGACTCTATAGTGGAACCTCTTCCACATAGGTCACTTTCTCTACCTCGCTGTCATCTGTCAAGCTAAAGCTCTTGCCTTCAGGCCAATTGCTGATGATTTCAAGGATCCCAGGTTGGTTGAGGCTTCCAATTCAAACATACTGCGTGATCAAAGCAACCCACTTGCTCAAGGTGGTGTCAGTAGCACGGTGCGTAGAAGGGGTCTTCCCTTTGAATATGCATCCCAAGACTGGTAGTTGAGGTGGCAAGAGGAGATGTGCCTCACACACACAGAATCACACACAGAATATTATGAGTTGGAAGGGACCCACAAAGATCATCTAGTCCAACTCACCATCTAACACCTATACAGAGACTGAACGCACATCCCACAGCGGTAAACACAAACCTAGTTCCCTCACAGTCTAGCAGGCCACTCCGAGCCGGAAGGGACCCACAGGATCATCCAGCCCTACACCCCCTAGCTATATCATGTCACTAAGCTTCCCATCGGCTCGACACCTTTCACCCCTGAAGCCGCCTGGATCCCTTCACAGGCTGCTAGGATTTCTTTCTTTGTAGACACGTAACCTCAGATCCTCTGTAGCCTTGGCTCCAAAATCCAAGAGCCCGACCTCGAGTTTTACCAGGCACCTTCTCCCAAAGGCTACAGGACAGACCCTTGTTCCCAGCAGCATTCTTAACATCTGGCTTCATCCTGACTCGTCCAAGTGCCACTGCATGGGCCATCTCATGCTTTATCTGCTTGAAGGCCTGTTGCACGTTCTGGGCTCCACTTGAAATCATTCTTTTTCCTTGTCAAAAAGTAGAGAGGGCTTACGATCTGGCTGTACTTGGGAATATGCATTCTTCAAAAACTGGTGACACCCAGGAATACTTGGGTGTCTTTCCTGCTGGTCAGTGGAGACATGGCTGTGATCTTGTTGATCACTTCTGTCGGGATCTGGCAACGTCCATCCTGCCATTTCACTCCAAGGAACTGGATCTCTCTGGCAGGTCCCTTGACTTTGTTCCGCTTAATGACAAAACTGATTCCCAAGAGGTTCTTGATAATCTTTTCCCCTTGCATGAAGACTTCTTCAGCTCTGTCTCTCCATACAACAAGATCACTAGTATACTGCAGGTGTTTCGGAGCATTGCCTTTCTTGACAGTTCCTGGATCAGTCCATGGCAGAGAGTGGGGCTGTGTTTCCAGTCCTGTGGCAAACGATTCCAGGTGTACTGGACACTTCTCCAGGTAAACGCGAACTGTGGTCTGCAGGGTGCTGCTAAGGGGATAGAGGAACAGGCATTAGCAATGTCTATCATGTCATATTATCTGGCTGCCTTTAACTCCAGCTTGTACTGGAGCTCCAGTATGTCTGGCACAGCAGAACTTGATGGAGGAGTCATGTCTTTCAAACCATGATATTCCACAGTCAATCTTCATTTTCCTGTAGACTTATGCACAGGCCAGATGGGGCTGTTGAATGGTGAGTAGGTCTTACAGCACCAGAAAGAAGGTTCATTCTGCCACCTGGGTGGCCTAGTGTTCAGAATGCTGGACAGCCAACTGACTGGGACTCCCACCTCCTTCTGTAGTGAGGTCCTCTGCAGCCATGTGGGTCCCACAGGTGCAGTCGTGGTCCAGGTTTCAGCTTTGGTTGCAGGGCAAAACTGTGTGCGCTCTGGCAGTAGCGTCCCCCCAACCTGGTCCATTCAGCCCATGCCACGTTGACGTGGCTTCCTGTGTGCTCTGAGAGGCATGGCTGTTCACCCCCCATGATTCTAGCAACCTAAATGGGAAGAAATTCAACAAAAATGTATTGAAATAGGTCTTTAACCTTAAACAATGACACATGCACAGTGTGCTGTCGTGTGATTGCATCATGAAGAACTAACAGGCTTAACTGGATATGTTCTTAAATCAGATGTAGGATCTCAAAAGCTTAGGCATTGAACACACAGAAAGTGTGTGTTCAGGAGCAAACCCCTTTCTTCCACTCTTTATTCTTTTTGGAAAGTATTTTATTGTTGTTTCCTTCACAGCAAATTTCCGTTGTATCAAATGTGGGACAGTGTAGACCATTCATCATTAAAATTCTAACTTTACACAGAAACTCCAGTTAAATATCAGTAAGAGAATGATAGGGATTGGTATTCACAAATTATCACTTTAGCCCAAGAAACTAAGTACCTTTGGGCTTCCTCTGTAGTTGGTGATAAGTGAGACTGCAAGGAGCAGTTTAGAGTACCTATATATAGGCTACTGTTCTGAATCCTTTCAAAACAGGTCCTCAAGCAGATGATTCAGAGTAGGAATCTAATTTTCACTTTTTCATCCATTCAACACTGTTTTTCCATAAGTATGCAAAACATTTTTTAACCCTCACTGTATCAACATGTTATGAGGAGAAACAATTACACTGGAACTTTTAACCATCTCCAGGCATTCATCCAGAATACCTGAACTGGATAATCAGAGATCAATTTCCAGCTCTGATGTCTTGATAAGCTCCATCTTTCCCTATGATCCCTTTTTCTTCTTAAAGGAAATATGTGTGTGCGGATGGGAGTAGATCTGCAGTGCACTCAGTGCGAGATACTGCCTGGCATGACTAGGTAAGGACCATGAAACATGAACACACCTTTTTCACAGTTTGGACACAGTCAGTGCACCAAGAGTCCTCTGCTTCCTCCCTTTCTGTCTTGTGCATCCACCCACCAAAATGAATAATTTTGCCTTTGATAAAAAATGAAAAACATATTTCTTATGCCAATGTACTTCTGCAAGGAATGACTTTACTCGTGTACAATTAAACCAAACTAACTTATGAAACTATTCCATCACATTGTTAGCAAGGTTGGAAGAGACCTTGGAATCATCAAGTCCAACCTGTAATGCAACCCATTGTCTAAACCATGCCCCTAATTGCCTCATCCAGCCTACTCTTAAACATCTCCAGGGATGGCGACTCCATCACCTCCCTGGGCAGACCATTCCAATGGTCTCACAGAGATCACTCTCTCTGTGAAAAACCTCATCCTAACATCTCAGTCTAAACCTTCCCTGGCATAGCTTAAGGCCATGTCCTCTCGTTCTGGTGTCGTCAGCCTGAGAGAANTTCCCTCGTTCATATCGTCAATAAAGATGTTGAACAGTGCCGGGCCTAACACTGACCTCTGAGGGACTCCACTAGTGACTGGCTGCCAGCTGGATGTGGCACCATTCACCAACACTCTCTGAGCTCATCCATACAACCAGTTCCTAATCTATTCGGTTAATCCTGTCAGACTTATTGTATTATACAAAGCACTTCTTCTAGTGAGTGAATATATTATTTCATCAAGCATTAAATGTTGTAGTGGAAAGCATCCCAAGTTAGTCACCCTCACTGTGTTTTTCAAAAGACGAAAATTAATAAGATAAATTTTAATTGAGCTATTAGTGGCAAAGTAACATATGAAAGGGGTCACCCTAATATTGCAGTCCACAAATCAAAGGACATGCATGAATAATAAGTTTTAATGCATGTCACTGTCATTCTTCTTCAAAAGTTTGTTTCATTTTAAGAAATGTTATTTTTCATTCTTCTTGTACAAGTAGTGCAGAATTTAAAGTTCTATCAAAATAGTTTCAAGTCCTGTAAGCCTTGATTCCCACTTATGAAGTATTTGGATGATGAAAATTGTGTCAGCATTCAGCACTAAGATCGAAGTTGTGTTTCTCATTGATTTTGGACAAAAGTGAAATCATTGCAATGCTGGGATTTCATGTTTGTCCTAGGGTGGTGTGCATATTCCATATCTTTGTGTTTTGGCTTGTGAATACTGGTCCTTAGCAACACCAAGGACATTTTCTCTCTCTGTCCGGAAGACGAGAAGAAAAAAGTCAAAAACTGAGAAGCGACAGTTGAAGAAAAAAAAAATTTTCTGGAGGTAGCTCACACAGCGGCAGCAGAGGCAGGGAGCTGGTGGGAGCTCTCTGGCAGCCGTGGTTGTGTGGGGCTGGAGAGGGGCTGCTCTGGTGGGGTTTTCTCCAGCTTTTGGGATAGCCCCATATTTTTTCCTTTTTTCTTGTTTTCTTTTTTTTCCTTTTTTCCTTTTTCCTTTTTTTTTTTAAACTTTTTTTTTTTTTGGATATATTTCCTGCTGCACTCCAACCACTGGAAGAGGGGAAGAGGGCCTGCAGTTCCCCTCCCCTGCCCCCGGGGGTTCCTCCTCATCATCTCTTGGTTTTCCCTGGAGTGCCTACATCTGGACCCAAGGGATTTCTTCTGGAACTGTCTGCTGGAATGTCATTGAGACCAACAGGACTCTTCACTTACAGGACTTTCCACATCACAGGACTCTTTTCATCACCAGATTTGTGGGACATCTCAGGTTTTGTTGTTTAACACTGTTGTATCTTGTCTGTTTACTAAAGTAAATAGTTTATACTTTTCACACTTTCCTTGGTTTTTTTTCCGAACTTGGTGAGGGGGAGGGGTGGTTTATGTGTTTTTCTTTGACTCAGCCCCAAATTTGCCTCAAACCTTGACAATATTCTAAAAATATATTTTTGCGGAACAATGTACTGAACATACCTTATGTTATAGTGAGTGTGTTGGCCCAAAGATAGTAAGAAGATCGGGATTTTTTTCTTCTATTTTCTGTACAGAACTTCATGGTAGTACAGACAATGCAAGTTTTTACCTGAGACACTCTGTACAATTATTGTGGAATGTGTTTTTTTTTCTGAAACTCTATATTATATTTAGAGTCATTTTTGTAAATTATGTTCATGAAAACTTTTAAAACATATGTCCATATAAATTCAAAAGAATGTATTTTAATGAAGCATTTAAGTGAAGTGGTGGACTGCATGGTAAAGGAGTGGCAGGAAATATTTGCTGTGACAGCTACCTACTGGTTTTGCACTGTAAATACTCATTTTAAATAGCATCCAATGACCAACCTGTTATTACACCCAAACATTGGTGTTAGAAACTACAGTGATTAGTGTGGATTACAGTGGCAGATAAACTAATTTTGGAATAAGAAATAGAAATGTAAATAATAAATAACACCCCCATGTCAATGGGGAATCCAGGTAATACATATAATATATGACAGCCTTATTCCACAATTTGTAAAATTATTTCTAAAGGAAATATATATCACATATTTGTATACTAAAATACAGGGAAGTATGTGGAATATTCTTGCTACACAGATGTCTTAAGAAATAAAAGGAAATATTTATACAGGAATATCTGTTAATTCATGCCATAATTATGTCAGTCATGGGTTACACCACTGACAGCTGCTTGGGCACTCCTGTCCAAGCTAGACTGATCATTTTTCCAGCATTTTAGTTGTACCAATGCAATGTTTTATGGGGCAATGTTGATACAATTTAGGATAAAACCAGAAAAAAATATACCCAAGGTAATTTGTTTTATAACTTAAACTTTACCATTTCATAACATTTCCTTGAAAATAATTCATCATGCCTAAAATATTATATGTATTTAACATCATTTTTAGCAGTGAAGCTGTATAAAGTTCTTAGGAAGTCACCTGGGAGCAATTGTCTTCTTAATTAACATCTTCTTTTTTTTTTTTTTTAAGAGGGATGTTGAGATCCTTGAGCATGTTCAGAGAAGGGAAGCAAGGATGGTGAAGGGGCTGGAACACAAGCCCTATGAGGAGCGACTGAGAGAGCTGGAGTTATTCAGTCTGGAGAAGAAGAGACTGAGGAGAGACCTTATCACTCTCTACAACTACCTGAAAGGGAGTTGTAACCAAGTGGGAGTCGGTGTCTTCTCTCTGACTACCAGTGATAGAACGAGAACACATAGTCTTAAACCGCGTCAGGGGAGATTTAGACTTAACATTAGGAGAAAATGAGGTGGTGGAGTCACCATCCCTAGAGGTGTTTAAAAAGTTGGATGATGTACTTGGTGGCATGACCTATATATTAGGGTAGTGTGTTATTGATAGGATGATGTATTGGTAGCAGGATAACAACAGGTTAGGTAAGGTAACAGGTGATAGGTTGGACTCAATGATCTCTATGGTCTTTTCCAACCTTACTAATTCTGTGATTTTGTGATTCTGTGATTCTTTATGTGCGGGACAGTGCTTTTCCTTGTCACTGCTGTTCAAAATTACTCTAAATTCCAGTAAATAGCTGAAGTGAGTTGCAAAAAGCAATGGAGATGACAATCTGGATGTAATATCAATGGTATCTTCCTTCTGTCTTTGATAATGTGTTTAACGAGGGTAACCATCAAATAACTTTATTTGTTCTGATAAAATAGGTGAGAATTAAAAAGTAGAAAAGACATTCATGTCTGCTCAGTGCTAGCTATATTCTTAGAGCAAGTGTTGTCTATCTTCTATGCTCTGATTCAGGAGGAATACAGTTTTCCAGCCTTGGTACTTAGAGTCCCACTTCTATTTCAGTGCACCAAATCAGTAGTCAGACTGTGGCACAATTTCTGAGAATGTACTTTGGGTATCTCCTGTGTTTAGTTTTACTTAGCAGTAATTGGCACATCTATACTATTATGATGGAAGAAGTGGACAGAAGATGTCAGAGGACATTGGCTATCTAATTTTCCTATCAGAGACTCTACAGGAGGAAAGAATTCAGAAATGCTTCATGAGTAAATTGAAAAAACCCACCTATTTTTCAGTGTAATCAAAAGATCAAGAGCAGGTTTTCTTGTCACATTTTAAATTGCCTTAAGAAAAACACTAAAAGACTAAGGCTAAGTAAGTGAGAGACCCTAGAATAAGTACTTGAATTTCCTACACAGCCAGTTCAGACTTCAAAGGCCAGCAAAGGCCATCTGGCTAATTGGATTGAAAGTACTCATAAAGTGAACAAAGATACCTTAAGATGGCATTTTTCTGCTGACATCTAAAATATAAATACTGTAAAGGATATAAGACTAAATCCCTATTGCCACTAACACTGTGAAAAAAACACCCTAACCTGATTTCCCCTGGATTTCTGCGTTTAACTGGGGGCTTATCACTAGTTTAATGCTATGCCTTCCCTTTTAAGAAAGCAATGATTATATAAATAATATAAAATATACATGACTATGTATCAAAACCACAGAATATTCTGTGTTGGAAGGGACCCACAAGGATTATCAAGTCCAACTCTTAAACAGCACCACTGTCTCCCTTGTCTCCCACATGAGTGGCAGGGACACTCACCACTGTACTAAAGTGGATTTTCAAAATGTTGAAATTAAATATAGAATTGTCAATTCAGAGAAGACAAATACTATAGCAAGTGTTGAATCATCTTTCCTTGTATTATTCAGTTTTCTGCTCCATTTTCTGCAGCAGAACTGAAATATGACTTCCTTTAATATTAGTAGTTGTGAGGCATCTCATACCATAATCTGAGAAAGAGTTTGTTCTCTTGTTCCACTTGTTTTGATTTTCTTAATGGCTTCATTACAGAATCACAGAATCACAGAATATTATGAGCTGGAAGGGACCCACAAGGATCATCTAGTCCAACTCACCACCTAACACCCGTACAGAGTCCGAGAACAGAGTCCGAGAGCACATCCCAGAGCGTAACACCACCTAGATCCCTCACAGTCTAGCAGGCCACTCCGAGCCGGAAGGGACCCAGGGTCATCCAGCCCTACACCCCCCAGCTAGACCATGTCACTAAGATACTCATCCAGTCTTCTCTTAAACACCTCCAGGGATGGCGACTCCACCACCTCCCTGGGCAGCCCATTCCAATATGCAATTACTCTCTCTGTGAAAAACCGCTTCCTAACGTTAAGATTGAACCTCCCCTGGCATAGCTTGAGGCCGTGCCCTCTCGTTCTGGTGTCGTCAGCCTGGAAGAAGAGGTCTACACCCATCTGGCTGCAACCTCCCCGCAGGTAGTTGTAAACAGCAATGAGGTCCCCTCTGAGCCTCCTCTTTTCCAGACTGAACA
>WEKX01023058.1:0-15990 GCA_013390025.1 Pitta sordida | reverse complement strand
CTGTGATGAGATGAGGAGTCAAAGGTCCATGTGGTCCTGGGCAAAATGGCGGCAGTAGAGATCAGAGGTAAAATCAAGGCCCCAAGAGCTGTAGTTTTAGGGCTTCTGGCCCCTCTCATGTCACATGCCTTGTGGGCAGGTCTTCACGTGCCATTGGCTGTCACTCAGCCTGCCCCAGCCCTCAAGCCCGTCCCCTAGTCACATGCCTTGCCGTGAAGGGAAGATAAGAAAAAACAATCCTCCGCTGTTTGTCCTGTAGAAAGGAGAAAGCCCCTCCCCTGGCCACATGCCTTGCCAGGAAGGGAAGATAAGACACATGATCCTCCATTGTTTGTCAGGTGAAAAGGAGAAAGCCCTTCCCCTGGCCACATTCCTTTCAGGGGAGGGAAGGGGAGAGAAGAAGAGAAACCTATTGTTTGTTCCAGTAAAAAGGAGAAAAGTTTTACAATAGAACAAAAGAACTCTCCCCATGACACAGTGACAACACACTTTTATTAACCTATTTACAGTCCTTTTATAAAAACTGAAATATAAGATAGCTGAGAAGATATTTTTATATATTCTAGATTCTTTAATTAGAAAAGGTTTTGATATAAGAGACAATATCAATAATGTCATGACAAAGTGATGAATGTTTTTCAGAATATCATGTAGAAGATTGCTGACATTTGTCTTCAGTTTTCGGTACTAACAGACAAGAAGAAACTAGTAAGATTATAATGACGCTACCAAGTAGTATGTGTTAACTTGTCAGAAAAAGGCATATTACAATTGCATTCACATGATCAAACTAGAAAGTATATAGTATTCTTAACTGAAGAATCTAAACATAGTTTCTTTCAATAGCTTTTGTTGAAGTGCAATCCTGAATTGTGATGCAAGGTTATCAATAAAGAGGCTCAATTTCTGGAGGTTAACTTACATTCTGCTTGAGAAATATCATGAAATTAGGTGATTAGACACCTGCAAATAGAAATACTAAGATTTTTCTTGTTATTGAATCTTGAACATAGGGTCACATCTGTCCAAAATTTTTGCAAGTACATATTAGATAATTCAGCGAAAGAAGATAAGTTATGCTTTGGCCTTAAACCAGTGGGCTAAATATAGGCAACCTGTACCATTTGAGGTGCATGAGGATACTTGAATCAGATATGGGACCAAAATACAACAGTAGATGTATAGCAGATTCTTAGGAATGCCCCCATCCCTGGAAATGTTCAAGACCAGGTAGGACGGGGCTTTGAGCAACCTGGTTTAGTAATGGCCTGTGACACTGGGGTTGGAACTAGATGATCTTTAAGGTCCCTTCTTCCACCCTGAACCATTCTGTATGCATAATTCTATGATATACATATGGAAGACTGGAGTTCTGGAGTAATAGCAGAGGACAAGTAGCATATAAGGATACATCAGTAAAAGGAAAATAATGATACAGACATATTTAATAGACAAATTAATAAAGATCCTTATTTGTGATAACAGATAATTTGGAAAAAAATAAAAATGGCAAGCAAAAAGTGTCAGGGCACCCTAGCTTCTGAAAAAGAAAAAGGTTTCAAAGAAAATACAGAGTGACAGGTATTCAGTAACCCAAACTAAGAAAAGGAATAATATAAAGACACATACTTTCTGTAGATATTTTATAGAGTGTGGTATTTGATATCTGAATAACATCAAGAATTATGAATACTTTTGGCAGTATCTAGTGATTGAATCAGATTATAGTCGTTTTTTGATGTCTCCATTATTTCCTTCATTTATGAAAGCCTTTAGAATTGTATAGAAGTGATTTAGGTAAACAAAATGTCAACTTTCTTACAAAATTGCTACAAATTATTTGGGGGATTTCTTAAAGTAGCTACCAAATGCTGTAAACATTATTTCAGTATTTTGTTGCTGTGGGGCATGGATCATAGTTATTAATGAACAATTTAGGGTTTTTTTCAGCAATTAATATTTGTAAACAGGATCTGATACAGCATTGACCCTTGGGGTACACCATTTGCTACTGACCATACTAAACTTTGTTTCATGGACCACCACACTCTGAACACAGCCATCTAGCCAGTTTTCACTCCACCTCACTGTCTGCTCATCCAGTATATACATTAACAGTTCATCTATGAGTATCTCAATGGAGACAGTGTCAAAGGTCTCGCAGAAGTCCAGGTAAATGACATCTACTGATCTCCCTTCATCTACCATACCAGTCATTTTATGATAGAAGTTTATGTAGTTGGTCAAGCATGACCTCCCTTCAATGAGGCTCTGTTGACTACTCTGGGATGACCTGACTTTCATGTGCCTGAAAATTCTTTCCAGGATTAGCTGCCCTGTTTCCTTCTAAGGTATTGAGGCTGATTGGCCTGTAGTTCCGTTTCCTTCATCTTAAGATAGTACACTGCAGCATCTGCTTTCCTCCAGTATTCAGGCACTTCTCACAGTTACCATGATTGTTCCAAGACTATTGTCCTAGAGTGATTCCGTTGTGTATATATATTCCATATCTTTGTGCTTTGGCTTTGGTCTACGGGGGAATTTTGTTGTGGATACTAATCCTTAGTGACCAAGGTCATTCTCTCTCTGTATCTGGAAGAGGAAAAACCAGAAGCAGCAGCTTGAGGTGGGCATTTCCAGCAATAGCCCCTACCCCCTGCCCCCTCCCCTCCCCGGAATACCCAGGTCACAGGTGCAGAGCCTTTGGGCTCGTTAACACTCTCTCCCACAGCTGCAATATGTAAGGCTTGAGAAGGGCACCTCTGGGGGAGTGTGCTTTAGCCCTGCTTCAGTCTTTTGTGGGTTTATTTGTTTTTTTGGTTTGGTTTGTTGTGTTGTGTTGGTTTTTTTTTTCTTTCCTTGGACGTTTCCTTGTTGCACCTCAGCCTCAGGAGAGAGAGAGAGTCTGTAATTCCCCCCTCCCCAGCAGGATTTTACCTGCCCATCTCCTGTTTCCCCTGGAGTGCCTCCAGTCATTAGCACCCTTGGCTCCAGCTACTCTCTGGACCCCTGAGAAAAGTTTCTTCTGGGACTGTCTGCTGGAATTTGGCTGAGTTCTGCAAGATTCTTCACACTGCAGGACTGTCAGGGTATCTCAAATTTTCCCTCAGGATTGTCTACATCCTAGGACTAGTGGGATATCTCAGGTTTTCTCTCAAAATAGTAGGTTTTGCAGTTTAATACTATTGTATCTTGGCTTGTGTATTTACTAAAGTGAATAGTTTGTTTTCCACACTTTCCTTTACTTTTTTTGAACCTGATGAGGGAGACAGCTGGGATTTTTTCATCTCATCCCCCAATTGACCTCAAATCTTCACAACTATAAAGAGTGGCCTTGAAGTGATATATGCCATATGCCTCAGCATTCATGCCTGCATCCTATCACTGGCCATTGACTTATGTGTATCCAGTTTACATTCAATATTCCCTGAGCAGATCCTTTTCCATCAAAGGTACATCTTTCTTACTTCAGATTTTCCCCCAGTTGAAAAAACAAAGCAAAGCACAAATAAACAAACAAAAAATCCCAATTCTACTGTAGTCTGAGTCAGTTATCTAAATATTAAAAAAGTTGATTACTTGTGAATCCAATACTTTTATGCTTGGTGCAGTCCTGATATTTAAGTAAAATAACTTATGAATGAATAAATAAAATTGTATTAATGAACATTCCTTTGATTTGTATAGCCTGCTGTAGCAGGCAGGTAAGTAGCATAACATTCCACACTACTGTTGAGTTCTTCTATAAAATTGAAAAACCGCTTAATGTGCAACATTGCATTACCAGAACGCAATCAAGGTGAACTGCACGATGCACAGGAAATGAGCTCAGATTGTCCTCTATGTATTCCAGTTCCTTTAGCCCTGTCTGAGGAGCACTGGAACTGAAATACCACTGTCATTACCATCAAGCTAGAACTTCGATGGTAGAACATGTCTCACTCAACATGCGCAGAGTGTTCAGACTACACAGAGAAAATAATAATAGATTACCATTGGAGGTAAACATTATCAGATTTGGAAAAAGAGCAACCCTTAGTACTTCTGTTCAATTTCGATGCCATATTCCGCTTTACGGAAACTTGACCCATAAAATAAATATCAGACCTACTATTAAATGACCATTTGTCTACTGTACTTCTAATGATTACAAACTATACAGAAGAGATAGGAGAGCACATAGGGGTGGCGGGGTGGCCCTCTGTATTAAAGCAACCCTAGATACCATAGAACTTGACATCAAGGATGATCAAATAGCCTATGGGTCAAGGCAAGAGGGATTCCCAATAAAGCTGAAATTCTGCTTGGGGTGTGTTACAGACCTNGGCACTTAGTCTTGTTAAACCTCATACTGTTGGAGCCTGCCCATCTCTCCAGCCTGTCAAGGTCCCTCTGGAGGGCCCTCCTACCCTTTGGCAGTTCAACATTTGCCCCCAGCTTGGTATCATCTGCAAACTTGCTGATGATGGATTCAATTCCCTCATCCATATCATCAATAAAGATTTTGAACAGTACTGGGCCTAACACTGACCCCTGTGGGACTCCACTGGTGACTGGCTGCCAGCTGGATGTTGCACCATTCACCAGCACCCTCTGAACTCGTCCTTCCAACCAATTCGTAACCCAGCATAAGGTGTTTCCATCCATTCCGTGCTTTACGAGTAAGAATTACTTATGTAATGTCCAGTGCTTTCTCCTGATCTATTCAGTTATCTTAATATCAGACTAGGATTGTTCGTCTGTGTTCTTTAATGGAGGGATTCGTGGAAGAGGACTCGGAGAAGAACTTATAAATATATCTTGTAAATGAATCCATCATTGGATACCATTGTCTTAGATCTGTGATGGTTAAATCTTTTGTTCTGTAGACCTAAACATCCAAGAAAAAATACACTGATTTCTAAACACTGTTCTCATGATTTGATGGAAAACACTGGGGAAGCAAAAGAGCAATTGAACAAACAAAAAAACCACTCTAGAAGCTGAATGGACAATACTGTTTTGTTAGGAATGGCAGATAGAGGTGAAATTTCCATAAAATATATGATTGAAAGGGCCTGCTCTATATATTGTAAGTGATTTGACAGGATATATCAGGTCCATGTTGTAGAGTTAATTCTGGTCAATGTTTTTAGTTACAGCTATAAGTTGCATCCCTTTACTCTTATCAAATCTAGGATGTCAAGGAGCTGAGGTAACCTAAAGGTGGCACATGTTGAGTCAGAACATCCTAATAATGGAGAAAAATGCAAAGACGTGGAAGATAATTCCTGTTTATTCAGCTTTCCTCACTATCATTTTGGCTGGATCAAATTACTTCATAAAGTTTTACTACCGCATTTAAAGAAAGTTCTAGATGAAGCAGAAATTTCTGAAGGAAGCAACAGAAAAGCATCTGTCTATTGTCTACTAGGTCTATATTTATCTACTTTAGCTCACACCTGATAAAGCAACACAGTGCCCCAAAATTTAACTTTTTTCTTCTGTATCTGTTTAAAAGAGATTACCTCTCCACAGAACTCTTCCTTCTCTTGTCTCTACCTTCACAGTGAAAACAGGTGTCCTGGCTTGGACACTGTTTGGGTTGTTTTCAAAGAAAAAATGGACGAGAGACCATTAAGAGAAAACACCAACCTTAATGAGAGAAATATATATATAATTTTATATATATATGTGATATATATATTTTTATACATATATATTTATTGGAATGTATGAAAAAGGTTATGTATATGACTCCAACTAACACTGGCAAACAACAGGGAAATACCCCAACCACCCCCCAAAACCACCCACACAAACAGAATATCCCTCACTGAAATAACAATACCCAAAAGGAAAGTCTGAACAATGGCAAAACACGGATGAAAATGATAGCAAAGTCTGGCTATCGTCAGGGAGGGGCTTTAGTGGGAAGCGACGTATGATGCAGCTGGGAGAAGATGGCCACGGGATCGGATGTAGCTGTGGGATTGGGAGCAGCTGAGCAGCAGCAATTCTGGTGAGGGCCAGAGAGACCGAGGCTGCCTGCTGCTGTAGCTTTTAAAGCCCTTTTAATTCCTCCCTGGTAGTGCCCCCCCTGTCCAATGGGATGAAGCTCCGAGCTGTTAATCCTGTCTTTCTCTCCGGAAGAACCGGTGTTTTACGTCATCATCGGGGCGACATCCAGACCCCCACATGGCTGCCCCCCGGCCCCTCCGGAGAACTGGGTAGGCGCGCTGCCACGTGCTGTATTGGCACTTTGGAAGTGCGCCACTGGCACCACTCCAGCGGTGGCGAGAGGGGACGGGGTGGGGGAGGGGGGAAACCGTGGGACCTCCCTGCATGCCACCTCCCCGCCGCGTGCGCCCCTCCTGCAGTGGTAAGAGGGGAAAGAAAACCAGGTACATGTGTGTTAAATCCTCTCTCATCCCTGGGGGCGAGGGGGAAGGGGGGAAAGAAAGAGAGAATATAAAAAACTATTAGAACTTTTCCTTTCTAAACATGTGAGACAAAACCTCTAACACCAAACCCATGACCACAGGATTATGAGGAGGACACTGACAATGCTTCCCTTATTTTTAGAGAAAACAAAGGGTAATTGACTTAATCTGCAGAATGAAGATAGGTTACATATAAGGATTGATCTTCTAACTGTGAGGGTAGACAAGACTACTCTGGTGATGTCCTGGTAAAATATCTTCATACTTGCTTTCAGCACATTCCGAATTGTCTGTATGCATGTATGTTCTTAAAAATATCCCTCTTTGAGTAAAGAAGATTTAGAAAAAGTTGTATTTTTATGAAAGGAAATGTATAAAATATCTGTAAAAGTTATTTTCAGCCATGAATTTATAGGATAGGATTCTCTGGTTTTTTCTATGTTTATCCTTGAAAACTCTCCCATTCTAATTTAGTTTTGTTAAGTAACACTTTGGGTCTGTAAAGTGATAAATATTTCATTTAATTCTTTAAACAGCCAATGAGTAGATTTTTTTTGCCCTGTTTATCTTGTTTACTTTTGACCTCATTTAATTAGCTAAACATCTCTTTCAAATGTAGCATATAGACTAAGTTTTCTCTTAGATATTAAAAATATTGTCACTGTGCATTGCTGTCAGATTTATGGTCCAGTGCCAGTCTAGTTGACACAGAATAATTTAGTACACAGAAGAATCGGAATAGGAAACCATAGGAAGAGCTTGTTTTCTTTAATTATTGAATTGATATAAATTATAATTAACATAATGTTTGGAATATAATTACACTATCATGCAATAATTTTTCTTGTGTTTATGTACCATGTCCAATTTGCTTTTGTTAATCCCTAACCTGCACGTTATGACTTGGCATTATGCATTAGTAATAACAGATGTTCATTTTATTTTTGTAATTACCTGAATATGAGATTTAGGGTAATTATTTGAGCAATTTCATTAATAACATACAGTTTCAAAACATTGTTTTAAAAAAAAATATCAGTTTACAAATATTTTCTATGCTAAATGTATCTGTTTTCAGATTTATTTTAATTAACTGTAACCTGCTGTTTGAAAAAATAATGGAAACAAAGTTATATTAGAAACAAACAAATTCCAGCAGAGCTATTTCATGCAAAGAATACTAGAAATATTGAATAAATTGCCAAGAGCACTGATGTGATCAGTATAAACGGATTCAGGAAGGGGAAGGGAGAAATTAAAGCTGTAGTGACCATAAGGAAGAGTGAGAAGGAAATAAATTTAGAGAGCTTGAATGCGTGGGTCAAGCAACCTGTCTTACCTAAGTAATTACTTATTGATGTGTTTCTCTCAACGGGCCTGTATGTAGATACACAGTTTTACCATTAAAATATTTTGTTAACATAACAAAAGTTCAGACAGGGTCAAATTCAAGGTCCAAAAGTTCAAGCTAGGAAAGAAATCTTTCATTTTGAAAGCGGATGGTGCAGTAGTTCTTGGGTGATTGGTGATTTGTTTACTATATATGCTGACCTAACATTCTTGGTGGCATGCTTGTAGATTTAGAAAAGGAAATAATTCAGTTACACAGCGCAACAAGGTTGCCACAGGTCATGGCCATTAGTGGCCTACTAAGCTTTTTATTTAACGCAACCTCATAGAGGAAAATCTTTCTGCTGATGATAGCAAAAATAACATTTCATCCACCACATTTCTTTAATTTAGAGATGTTTTTCAGAGAGAGTGGGCTAATAACTAAGAAAAATAAAATGTTGCATATGCAATTTTAAAAATATTTGAAGCTTGGCTGGGATATCATGATATCATCTAAATATCTGCAGTAATTAATTATTGCTCTCAGAGGATGATTTGTACACAAATTGGCAAATGCATCAACTGAATAGCAGTGGAGTGGATTATAGCATCTTCCTCATTTTTTCTATATAGTAGAGAAAAAGGCTGTGGTTTGGAGAAAGGATAGAAGAAGCTGCAACACTGACTGTTTTCAAAGAATTCCTGAGAGATTATCAGAAGTTGAAAAAAAGTTAATTAAAGAAGTATATTTTGAAAGGTTATTTGCATTTTAATGGATGCATATGAGAGATCAATACAAGTAGTTGTTTTCTATGATGCACTCATTTTTCATAATGAAACACAACGTGTGTGTGTGTGCGTGTGCACATATACATAAAATAATAGATGTGTTTTGCATACTTCAGGAGTTGGACTGATTCGAAACATTTCTTTAACCAAACCCAATCTCATTAGCCAAATGGGAGGTAATTTTGTTCTATGTTTTTTATTTATGAAAACCAATTTGGATAATAAGTTCTCTTTTGTTGCTGCTCTTGTTTTCAGCTAAGAAAAATTTTATAACAGCATCTTTCTAGAGTTTTGGTGAAAAGTAACTTTCTAGCATTATTCTGAGTTCCATTTAGACACCAGAGTGAGCCACATCTCTTGCTATTTGGATAAATACCAGCACTTTTCCTTCATGTGAGTAAGATACTAAGAATGAAACCGTACAGGAAAAAGTCATATTTCATCATCTTCATGTCAGATATCTGCAAGGGTTTTGGAAAAATGACTGCTCAAGCTTACAAGCTTTGCTTATGTGAGGAAGGTGCTTTCTCATTAGCAGTAATGCTCTTTAAGGATAAAAATATTTATAAACTAATAAATATGTATATACTAGGGTTGGGGGGTTTTGTTTTGGTTTTTTTTCTGTTTTTGTTTTTTAATTGGTTGGTTGGTTTAGTTGTTGGTTGATTGGGGGTTTTTAATAGTAATTTTAATCATGTGAGTCAAAATTATGATACCAGCAGAATTTTTGGATTCAGATTTTCTTGGTTTGCAAACCTGGGCTTACTACTGCAGGGTCATACTAACTCTTATTATGACTTAATCACTCATGGCGTGAAGCTGGTAATTTATTCAAAATAGATTAAGCCTTAGCTGGGTTAGGTGTTTTGTCTAATAGGAAATTTTCATTGCTTTATAACTCGAAGTAGATGATCATAATACAAGCTGAATGACATATATGCCTATGTGACTTTTAAATTGCTTGGAAAGATGAGCTATTGATAGATAGCTATTAAAAGTCATGGTAAACAACTTAGATTGTCAAACTAGGGAACTGCTTATTGAAGAGTAGAGCAAAAATTCCCTAACGATTGTACTAAATCAAGAAAATATACTGTTTTGAAATATAAGACTGTAGTAATACTTTCCATCTTGGGATTTGATTGCAAAGCTCATATTTTTATCACATTATGATAAACTCTTAAATCACAGAATTAATAAGTTCTATGAGAATCTACCTGTCACAGTGACAGAAGAACCTTTGGAAACGTAAATTAAATGTGCTATTAAAATCGAAGAACTAGGAGACAATGAGAAATCATGTAAAATTTTTTGTAAACTTCACGGTTATTAAACCAGTCTATGAATTTTTAAAACATAAGTCATGCTTTTATGACTACCTATGTCTCCCAATATACAGAAATGTGTTTCAGTCCACATATATTCCATGTTTGTCAGTGAAACCAAAATATAATCAGTGTTTCTGACAGAAGCCTTCCTATTAGCTTTTAGTTAAGAGCATCTTCTATATAATCAGAATTTCAGATTTGTCTGTGACACTGTCAATTTGCTTCCACTTCCACCATTAGCCTAGTCTGAATTTGAATATGTACACAGGCATAAAAATAGTGTTGAAGGAAGAGCATTTAGTCTGCCAAATTGAGTGTTCAATAGTTAGGAAATGCAGAAATATTTGTGGTTCCACATTTTGATTTTTTTCTTTCATAAATATAATGCAGTCCTTAATAATGCAATGGTGCTTTGGATAGATTTGGTTTAATATTTGCTGCATTATATATACATTATATTATTGCCTCATTAATATTTGTTGCATTCATAATGCTAGAGCGACCTCCTCTAATTGAGGCTTTATAGTTTAGAAAGCTGTTGAAGTTTAAAAACGTGAAGTGGATGTGTCATAGGAGTGTACCATAAGGTCAGGAATGTGGTACCAGATGTGAAGACTAGGATCAAAACCATTTGGAGGAAGATCCTAGTTAGTAAGCTTCTGCTGATATTGTTTATATGAAGTGGAATACAGCTTGCAGGAGGGATTTCAAATGCCTTTCGTACCATCTGTTTCTAAATAATCCAGAGTCTTTTAAGATTTTTTAATTTTGCTTTTAGCTTTGCCAAATTACCCATATTAAAAAAAAAAAATCACATTTTTCCCAATTTGTGGGTGACTTTCTTCCATGTTATCAGAAGGCTTATCCACACTCATTCATCTCTCCTCAAGTTTGTAACTGCAAATTTTCTGCAAGTCCACATTTTCTCTGAAGTGTAAGATCTACAGCATTTCAAAGTACGATTTGTTTGTTTGTGAGTGAGAATATGCATTTTTTTCTTATTATCTCTCAGCATGCCCAGGAATGATATACATAAATAAAGGTAAAAAGATACTTTGACTTCCGTATTTCACATTAAATGTAAAGTGGGCTTTGAGACAGAAACAATACTGAACAGGTGTCAGAAAAGGAAGAGTTTAAATGTGTATACAGATCACAGGGTATGTGGTACGTTTTCCACCTCATCTGTTTCGTTTTGCATATATTCCCCAATTCCAGGATATCTAAACACAATATAATCTATAGGTTTGCACATTGCTCAAGATGCATGATCAGATCTCAGAAAACAGAAAATGCTATCACTAAAACATGAAGCAAAGTTAATTACTGGCTTCCATTCAGAGTCATGCTGCCTATCATGGCCCATTATAATGAATCATTCCTAACACATCAGAGAGTTTAACAGAGATTTTATAAACTTTCTGTTCTCCAAGTTTTCCCTGTGTAATAAGTGCCTGCTGTACACTAGAAAAGTGATTATCAATTTCAAGTTGAATAAGTAGAATAAGGAATAAGTTATTAAAAGACTAATTAAATGTAATTTTTACTTCGTATGGTACTGTGACTAACCAATGAATCAGATGAATGCCTCTGCCATTTTAATTCATCATTGGATGAACATCAATTTTTTCCTTAAATTCTAATATTTTTTTGAAGGAAGTTTTCCAGAATGCACTTTTTTAGTAATGAGACCAATAACTAGTTGGTCTCAACTAGGTCCTGCTGGAATAAACATGTATTACATGTTTGTCTGAAAAGAAAGTAATTATATTTTACCAATTCCTTTTAGATGTGTGGTTGCTGTCACTGTCACATCTAGGACACACAGAAATGTTTACAAGTATAAGTTATCTATTTCTGGCATTCATTGTCTTATAGACCTAAATACCTGGAAAGGTTTTGTCCTACTGCAGTCTTTCTTTGACCAAAAATAGTAGAAAATGCTGATTACTGTTTCTTCCATTTCCATAACCCATTGATTCAATTAGACAGTATGTTAAATCATTTTTCAGCACACATTCTTGCAAATTGTCCTAATCTGCCATGTTAAATGCATGAGGGTATGTGCACATTCATCCTCTGATATGTGTGATAACCTCCTTTCATAAGTTTTTAAAAAATCTACAGCTATTTTGAGACCAGAATGGTAAATGTCTGTTCAAATTGCTACTTTTTGCACAAGGTTCTATGGGTGAATCAGTGGCTTGGAAAAATTATCCCTTCTTTCTTTGCTTTCTTTTTTCTTATTATGATTTTTCTTTCACTTCACTGGAATGATTTAGACCTTTATGAAACCAATGAGAACTGTGTTTTTCATCTGTGTTAAAAAATATTAGTAATATCCTCTGTTAAAATTTCAAGCACTTGAACAGTTTTGTCAACTGATATTGGCTTGTTGTCTGTAACACTAACATTCATACATATTTTATTTAATGTGCCTCGATGAATTTAACATCTTACGTATTTATAATCTGAATTTCTTAAATGTACTTATTTTAAAATAAAATAGATAAATTTCAGAAAGGAAGTTGATATAATAAGGATGACATAGTCAAATTTACTGTGAACCTAGCCTGTGATCCAACTTTGATTTTTTCTGGACTGAAGTGGTGAGTCTAGACTTCGAAGTATAATTGAATCTTTTTCTGATGTAGGTATACACAGAGAGGAATGAAGGGTCTCATACCCACAGTCACTTCTTCATTGCACATTGACTACCTACCCATCAGTGTTACTAAAGAAGGTGACATGGGCCACTGCCTGTAAAATCATATAACTCAGTAACAGGAGGGGGTTTTTGGTCCTTTTTTCTGTTTTATTAACCTAGATGGAAGTCTAGCTCAGCTGCTAGCTCAAACTCTGTTATTCTAGCTAAAATGTTGTCTCTGGTTTTGGTATTCTGAGTGAATCTGCATTTTGAAAGGCTATGAATCATCATCATAATGCCAAGTACTTTCCCTCTACTATGTTCTCCCCTCTATGCTGCTCTTGGAGATTTCACCTCTCCATATGACTTCATGTTGTCCACTGTTTTGAGCTATAACTCAGTGGCTCAATTTCTTTCTGCTTTAAGTGAAAAGAAGTGAAGATTTGGGAGTAGCATAATGAAAAAACAGATTTCTCTCAGAGGTTCCATTACCCCTGGGGAACTGACGCGGAGCAATGTAGACTTTCAGAGTAATTCAGAGAAACACATCTAATCAGATGACTGTTTTCAAATTCTGATGTGGCATTAGCACAATTTTGTGTCTCTGAAGAGAAAATAGTCATCTTTTCTTCTGATATAAGTCCACATATATGTGATCATATGTATTTGCAGACACGTGTTTCAAGCCACCATATCCGAGACTAAATGCACCTAACATCTACCTTGAAGAAGTCCAGCCTCTATATAAAATTCATCTAAATAAATGCTTTCATTAGCTTTAATGTCATGTTTCTTAAAAGATAATTAGAGAAAGTCTGACATGTATAGTTTGTAGAAAGACAATTGATATGTGTGGTATTTGACAAAGATTAATACATATACTTTTTCATATTTAAAAAAACCCTTTTATGTTTTTCTTTACTGCATTGTATTTCAGAAGCCAGTTTGGTGTAGTTTTCTGCTGCCTTTAGAAATAGCTCTTAAGTAGCAAAATAAGGTACATGAGACTGTATGAATTAGATTTGTTTTAGAAGACCAGAAAATAGTTAGACCTCAAATGGTGTTCCTTGTCACAAATTCTGGGAGATTATATGTGAGACACTGCGGTATGCATAAAGAATTTAATACATACTGGCCTGGAGGCCTTTATTTTTTATTACCAAGGAGTGCAAATAAACTTGCTTGTTAGGGCTGAAATTTAAAGGTCAGTCCTCAGATGTCATAAATCATAGATCTAGGAAGAAATATATTATGGAAGCTGAAAATACTGGGCCAGCATCAGTAACACAGCAGTGTTTCTTTAATTCTGCAGCAAAAAACTGATTCCAGTTATTATTCTGTTCTTCAGGAAGTAATTTAATTCTACCTCAGCTTTTAAGAAAAACATAACATAAGTTATAATTCTAGAATTTTATCCAGTTTTGAGTTTTAAGAATCCATATTAATTTCAGTCCTTCCTCTGGTTAAATAGTGTTTCATTTCATTTTTGTCAAGAGACAAGAAGAGGTTTCACAATTAATTTTAAATCAGTACAGATTATCTTTATTTAAATACATGTATAATTAATAACTTCATGTTTATTTAATTCTGATATTATAAGCTCATAAGACTACATTAATTTTGAGAGACCATTTAGATAGTATATGATCAACATATTTTTGTGATTTCTAATTGGCATTTCCATGTATTTTCAGTTTTGGAAATTGATGGTTTCCAGAGCAGTCTAATTCAGTGCTCCACTACCTTTGCAAAAGNTGTTCCTAATACAGTGATCACTCATTGGAATGGTCTGCCCAGGGAGGTGGTGGAGTCACCATCCCTGGAGGTGTTTAAGAGGAGACTCGATGAGGAGCTCAGTGATATGGTCTAGTTGGTGGGGAGTTGGACTAGATGATCCTGAGGGTCCCTTCCAACTCGGAATAACCTGTGAACCTGTGAACACAATTTGCACTTTCTCGATAACTGAAATTTTTGTTTCTTCTAATTCTGTTAAGAAGGACAATTCTGTATGTATAACCTTTACTTTGGTAGTATTTTCATAGAAACACTGGATCTTTGCAAGAAAACTCAGGAGATTTTTCTAGTCCAACTCCCCTGCTCAAAGTTGAATCAGCTAGAATACACCTCTGTCCGGTTGGGGTTTAACTGTCTTGAAGGATGAAGACTACACAACCTCCATGGGAAACTTGCTCCCATGTTCAGTCACCCTCACAGGAAAAAAAAAAAAAAAAAGAAAGAAGAAAAATACTTCATATTCTGACAGAACCTTTTGTTTTTCAATATGTGCCCTTTACATATTGTTCTATTCTCTAATTGACTAGACACCACTGACAAGAGTCTATTAGCGAGAATAACAAGTAAGAATTCTCTCAGTGGGAACAAGGAGGTACAAAGTACATTCCTTGGACAGAAATAGAATGATAAATATAACCTTTATATGGAGTGAGAATAAAACAACACTGACAGATGGAATTAGCCTAAGAATACACCTGAATTTAAATAGTTTGTTTCACAGTCAATAAAATAGGTTGTCCTTTGTCAAGTCTTTTTAAGGCCACAGTTGCAGCCTTGTCTCTAATTTCCAGCACCATTTTTCAAGAAAGTCCCCGTAAGTTGCAACAAAACATGAGGAAAAAAGGAAAATTGAGAAGTATTTCGGCAAGCCCTCTCAGGAACAACTGAATGATCTCGGTTACTTAGCTTGAGGTAGAGAAGAAAGCAGGCAAAAGAGATAACTACAAGATGATATTCGTGATATACACAGTATTACATGCATATTTTTTTCCTAAAGGGATTTTTTCTTCATGCCTGTGGTGGACAGAACTACGGATAGTACTTTTGTATTGCAGCAAAGAAGATTCAGCCGGGAGAGCCCCGTCGGCAGCATAGGACGGCGCCGTGGCGATTCAGCAGCAAGCGGCTGCCTTGGGCTTGTAGGGCTCATGCCGGGAGCCCTCAGGGGACCACGTGACTCCCCACCTGTGGGTACTTAAACCATTATTTCTCCTGGGAGCATGGCGAACCAGAGCACGGCGAACAGGAGCAAGGCAAACAGGGAAGTTAACTGCGGGCACATGGGCAACTGCGGGGGGCGTGAAGCAACTAAGAGGCAGTTTGCACGGCCGTTCGCTCAGTATGGGCAAGCGGGCAGGGTAGCAGGCACTGCCTTGGCAGGTGCTGTCTCTCCTTCCTCCCCCTGTCAGCCATGACCAGAACCAGGCGGATGACAGCCACAGCCAAAACCACAAGGGAGGGTCAGACAGCCACGGCCAAAACCACAGGGGAAGCTCAGACCCAAACTACCCCTGTGTCAGTGGATGTGGCTGTTCAGACTCCTGGCTGCAGAGAATGCCCGAGCCTGATGGTCGAACAAGAGCACAGCCTGCAAAACCCCTGTGTCCACTGTGAGTTGGTAAATGACCTGCTGTCTATGATAACAGAGCTGAAGGACGAGGTGGAAAGGCTGAGAAAT
>WEKX01023055.1:0-21134 GCA_013390025.1 Pitta sordida | reverse complement strand
AACAAAAGGCTGTTTTGTAGGAAAGCCACCTCCTCTCCTCTGGTGGGAATAGCCCAGGGTGTGCCCCCCTGCCAGGGTCTCTGCAGAGCTCAGGAACCCAACTCAGGCACCAGGGAGAGAATTCCCAGCGCGTTTCCTGCTGGCACCAGGGAAACTCCAGGGGGAGAATTCCCAGCGCGTTTCCTGCCTGCCCAGGACTGGCACCCACCACGTTCCTGCTCAGAGTTTCCCTGGATGCCTCGTCTGCCTTTTTGGGTTTGAGAGAAGAGGGGAAAGGTGGTGAGAAGTTAAATCACCACTTTCCCCCCCTCCCCAGAAGTTATGGAATTGCTCCTGGAGAAGCTCCCATGGAACATCCCCCATCCCCAAGGGTTGGGATCCCTCTCTCCTGGATCCTTCCACCCATCACTCCAGGCAAAAAGTTTTTTTGCAAGAAGCCCCAAGTTTCAGGTCTCCCACCTCCTCCAGGGACCCCCCCTGAGCCTCCCAGAAGGACAAAACCTCTTCCCAAACCAAGGAGCAAACGGGGATCACGGGGAGGTACCGGGAGAGACACGAAGCAGCAGCAGCATCTCAGCTCCTCCAGGGAAGGTGAAGGTGCTCAACTGGACAAGAAACTCAAGAAATTTAAAAAAAAACCCTTTTTTTTTTAACCCACATCATTTGGTGGCTGTAACTTCTTGGCCCCACACAGGAGCACCAAGTCCTGTGAGGGGGGGAAACGTGTTTGGGGCACCCAAGAGCTGCTGGTTTGTCATTATTTTGGATGCGTTTCTTGGAGCTGCATTTCTCCAAGTGCTCGTGCAGGGCTCAAGGTGCAGAAGAAGCAGCAGGAGGAGAGGGGGAGGATAAAGAAAGGGAAGGAGGCAAAAATAATAATAATAATAATAATAAAAAAAGCACAAATTCACATTGAGAAACGTGACTTGGAAATCAGAGCGAATTGAGGAGGATTAAATGGAAAAATTAGGGAATTGTAGGAATAGCAAAGAAGTTCTGAAGATTAGAAGTGGTGGAGGATATTCCCAGGGTTAAAGGCAAAGGATCTTGGCCAGCACAGACATCCCCCCCCCTTTCCCAAACCAGGACACTCAGACCTGGAACATGTCCCAGTTCAAGCAAGGAATCAGAGAAAGGAAGAGAACACTCTGTTACTCCTTTTCTACATTCAAATCAGAGAAAAGAAAGAAAGAAAAGGGGGGGAAAAATAAAAGAGCTATTTAAAACAAGCCAAAGGAGTAACACACAGTTACTCCCAACACTTCTGCCCCAAAAAAACCCCCAAAGCACCAAAACCACCCCCTGGCCTGAATCCAAGGACGTGTCTCTGAACAAAGAGCCTGCAAAAAAAAAACCCTGGAAAAACGGGTTTGGCTCAAATTCCACCCAATTAAAATCAGCTGCTAATTAAGGAACAACTTCTCTTGGCCCAGTGCAGCCAAGTCTGGCTCTGCCAGTTCCTCAGCTCCAGGTGAGCAGCACGTTTTGGCTCCAGGGTGGGGATTCCAGCCAGGAAAAGGCTCCTCCAGAGGATTCCCACCCGTGGCAGGAGATTCCCTGTGCAGATCCACCCTCCCAGTCCCCCAATAAATCCTTTTCCCAGGAGGAATTAAACCCCCTCTCCGTGGTTTAACTGAACTCTGGAATTAAACCACCCCCCCCACCAGGGGTTCAGTGATGCTCAACACCTCCAGGTGCTCTTGGGTATCTCCTGTTCCATGGAGCAGAGGAACCAGGATTCCAGCTTGGAATGCCACCTCCACTTCCAGTGGGGAAAGGAAGGAGCTGGGAGAGGATTTGGCGGGGATTGGACACATGGACACACACACACACACATTTGGGAAGCACAGATTTCCTCCCTGGGCTGGGCAAGGGATAGACAAGGGTGGGATAATTGGCTTCTCCATTGGAGAAAAAGGGATCAGAGCTCCCGCAAGGCCCAACCAAAGCTACACCCAAAGGAAGGGAAGAGCCAAAAAAAACCCCACCCAGTTGGTGGCTGTGATCTCTGCAGACCCTTAAAACACCACTGAGGGTTCTTTCAGCCCCAAATCAGGGGCCCCAGCCAAGGGTCACAAGGGAAATTTTGTCACTTCTGAAGCCGCTGAGGTTCATCCCCTGCCCAGCCCCAGCCAGGACAGTCTGGTCTGACCCATCCCAGTTGTGGGAAGGGCACGTGAAGTGTAGGTGCTTGATTCCTAAGGGGATATTTGGCATGAGAAGCAAGTTCTGCTCCAAAGAACAAGTGCAAAGACAAAAGGAAGGAGGAGGCAACTTCCACCCCTTGTGCAATTCCCTCCGTCCCCATCAATCCGTGACACGGGGCTCCAAGCCCAACAGCTCAAACACAAAGGGAAGGACAGACTCGGAGTTCTGCCTTAATTTTCTGTTACACATCACGGACTGTATCGGCTGGGAAGGGGTTTTTAATCTTGGTTTAGGCTGATCTGATTCTCAGGGAAGCCTGAAGTTTGCTCTGACCTCTCTGGCACTCCCAATTAACAGAGGAATGAATGGATCATAAAACAACCCAATCCCCCCCAAAAATCTCCATTTCCCTGAAAACCGACTCGAAGTAGAAACAGCAAAAGGTCCTTCACCGTTAATTTTCAAATTACAAGTGGGAGTGATTGGCACTAAGGATCATTTCTGAGGGGCCAACACTGGCTGTGGTGCCCGTTTTAACCAAGGACCAGGTTGGGCTGAGAGGATTTTGGGAGTAAAACATGAGGTGGGATGAGGTGTGGGTTAAAGAAGGGAGGTGACACGACCTACACAGCAGGTACCAAAAGAACCAGGTTGTTCAGAACCAGGATCAGCTCCCAGGCTGTATCCGCCACACCAGGAGAGGAAAATCAGGGATTTGTTCTCACACGGTGCATAGAGCAGCAACAATAATACTGAAGGAGAGAACTGCTTGGATTTGAAGGATGTAACACTCCCTTTCCCCAGTGCATCCACACTGTCAAATCCCTTGGGAAACGCTGCCTCAGGAGCAGGACAACACGGGAGGGTTGGAATCAATCCAGTTTGGGAATCCAGGCACGGCCCTGACTCGACAACGCTGACAAAACGTGAGAATTCGAGTCACAAAACTTCCCTCCCCTGCTGGCGACAGTCTTTGGTAAATCTCCCCCACAAAACAAGGGATGTGTGGATGCAACTCAACCCCAAAATGAGAACAAAAGAATGGGAAAAAGGGCAGCACTTCCAGCCAGGGAAACATTCAGCTCTCGGGACAGGAGCAGCGTCCCGGCCCCGCTCAATCCCTGCTCCGTCCACAACTCTCACGGGTCAGAGGAACGCACAGTTCCCTCCAGCCTGACTGGAATATTGCACTTGGCAGGCTGCCTCCAGCCATCCAAAGCGCCCGCCAGGAGCGGCGGGCACTGCCCACATCCAGGGGGGATCATTGTCTCGGGCCAGGCGAGGAGCCGGGAGCAGCAGAGGTTTGGGTGGGACCACCAGTCAATCGGCTGCTTCCGAGGACTCAGCTCTGCAGGATCACAAGAGGAATCTGGTTTAGGGAAGGGTCGGGGTCTCCGAGTAACTCGGAGGCTCGTTGAAAAGGGATTTAAAAAATAAAAATAAAAATAAAATAAAATCCAGGACTAACAGGCAAACCAAACCAGGTGGGCGAGTCGCGAGGTGCAGGACGAGGCAAGGGAAGGGCAGAGTGCCTCTCTGGACTTTTCCCTGGCAAGGGCCCCTTGAGGGGAGGGAGGCAAAAAAGGGAGGGGGGCAGGCAAAAAAGGGAGGGAGGGAGGCAGGCAAAGAAACCACTACCTTTCCACGCCGGCGCCGTGCTGCAATTTCCGGAGCAGGATCTGCGTCAGGTCAAAGGTGGTGAAGCTTATTCCCACCGCAATGGGCCCTTTGACCCAGTTCATGCTGAGCCCTTTGTAGAGGCCCCGGATGAGTCCCTCTTCCCTCACGATCTCCTTCATGGTGAGGAGGATGGAGCTGTAGGTGTGGCCCAGGACTCCGGCCGTCTGCATCCGGCGCCGGACGACGTCCAGGGGGTACGAGGCCGACTGGCCGATGAGGCCGGCGCAGGCTCCGAAGAGGAGGCGCTCCGGAGGGGACGGCTGAGGCCTCCCGCTCTGATCTGTCAGGGGGAAAAAGTGCAGCTGAGGGGCCGAAACTCGGCGTGGTGTTCATTAACAGTTGGTTGTTAATCACAAAGTGCAGCTGAGGGGCCGAAACTCATCGTGGTGTTCATTAATAGTTGGTTGTTAATCACAAAGTGCAGTTGAGGGGCCGAAACTCATCGTGGTGTTCATTAATAGTTGGTTGTTAGTCACAGAATGAGTAAGGTTGGAAAAAACCATCATGGAGTCCAAGCTATAATGATGTATCTTAAGGTAACACATATCGAAACGCTCTTGCTTTAATAACTAGGAAATTGTAAGGCGGATAAAGGCGGAGGGACGCGAGACAGTCTTCTGCAAATTATGAATTGAGTGACACATTTTTATGCTGGAAGTGGGGCTTTGAGAACTGCAGAGCTCAACTAGCAAAAAGGTGAACTACAGATCAGAAAAACAGCGAAGCTCGTGAGAAACTCAGTAGAACTCACTGAGAGACTGTAAAGAATAACCGCGACGTAACCTACGATATTATTACACAGTTAAGCTGTAATTACGCCTTTAGACCAATAACATTAGTTTTATAAGAGTATAAAAAGCCATAATATATTATTATAAGTCTTCCATCATCAGTCAGAACCCGTATTTTAATCCACACCACAGCAGCAAACCCTCCCCCCATTAATGCCAAGTGGGCACAGAGCCAACGGGAGCACCGAGGTTTGGCTCCCAAATCCAGAATTGCGGCTGCTTTTCCCTCATGGCCTGGAAGTGTTGAGACTCCCAACACTCCACAAGCCACTCTGGCTCCAAGGGCAGCCCAAAGGACTCACAGCCCTCAACTCAAACCCCCGGATTTGGCCCCCCAAAAAACCCCCCTGGAGGTGCCTTTACCTGCGTGGACTTTCTTTAGTGTCTCGTAGGTGAAGAAGCTGAGCCCGGCGTAGGGGATCACGCCGAGGATGGTGGGGGTGAAGCCCCTGTACAAGGTCTTCAGCCCTTCCTCCCGGGAGATCCGGATGAAGACATGGACGATGCTGCTGTACCTGGTGTGGGGACACCCGGGCTGGTTAGAGGCTGCACCAAGAAAATGTTCCCACAACAGGGTTTTGTGAAGGGTTAACAATTGATTAACTGGGCTCTGAGCTCGTCAGGCAGCTCGGAAGGGATTTTGGCAGTGAAGGGAGATGTCAAGCCCTGGCTCTGCCGTGACACGTGGGCTGTCTGCTGGATCTTTCTGGAAGCACCAACTGGCCTCCTGAAAGGCCAACACACAGTTTTTCCATGACTGAGGTCTCCCAGTATCCATCTCCTTTCCAGATCCTGGGCTCTGGGCTTTTAATCAGTGCTCAGACCCCAGAAATAAGAGGTTTATTACACCAAAGGCTCTGGGAAAGAAGGGACCCAGAAAACGGGAATAAAGTCACCTGACCTCAGGAAAAAAGCCCCAGAAAATGAGAATAAAGGCATCTGACCATTAAAAAAATGAATTGTGCACTTGCTGGTGGTTGCAGGTGGGTTTGTGAGGCACTTACATCTCCTTGGGTGTGACAGCCATCCGAGCCCGGACCATGTCCAGGGGGTAGGTGAGCATGGCAGCCGTGGTGCCAGCCAGGGAGCCAGCGATGAACCGAGGGAAGGGGGTCAGTGCCCTAAAGGAGGGGAGAGAAGAGACCAAACACACCCCCTGGAGATGGGAACACCGCTCTGGAGGAGGGATTCTGAATCCCTGCCCTGCTTCCATCCTCCCCTGGGGAGCCCACACACCCTCATCCTGTCCTAGTCCTCCCCTGGGCACCACACACCCTGATCCTGCCCCAGTCCTTCCCTGGGGAACCCACACATCCCCTGATCCTGCTCCCACCCTCCCCTGAGCACCTTCCACACCCTGATCCTATCCCAATCCTTCCCTTGTTTCCCCACACCCCCTGATCCTGCCCAAATCCTTCCCTTGTCCCCACACACCCCCCTGATCCTGCCCAAATCCTTCCCTGGGCACCACACCCCCTGTTCCTGCCCCAATCCTTCCCTTGTCCCCACACACTCCCTGTTCCTGCCCCAATCCTTCCCTTGTCCTCACACACCCTGTTCCTATCCCAATCTTCCCCTTGTCCCCACACACCCCCTGATCCTGCCCCAATCCTTCCCTTGTCCCCACACACTCCCTGTTCCTGCCCCCATCCTTCCCTTGTCCCCACACACTCCCTGTTCCTGCCCCCATCCTTCCCTTGTCCCCACACACTCCCTGTTCCTGCCCCCATCCTTCCCTTGTCCCCACACACTCCCTGTTCCTGCCCCCATCCTTCCCTTGTCCCCACACACTCCCTGTTCCTGCCCCCATCCTTCCCTTGTCCCCACACACTCCCTGTTCCTGCCCCCATCCTTCCCTTGTCCCCACACACTCCCTGTTCCTGCCCCCATCCTTCCCTTGTCCCCACACACTCCCTGTTCCTGCCCCCATCCTTCCCTTGTCCCCACACACTCCCTGTTCCTGCCCCCATCCTTCCCTTGTCCCCACACACTCCCTGTTCCTGCCCCCATCCTTCCCTTGTCCCCACACACTCCCTGTTCCTGCCCCCATCCTTCCCTTGTCCCCACACACTCCCTGTTCCTGCCCCCATCCTTCCCTTGTCCCCACACACTCCCTGTTCCTGCCCCCATCCTTCCCTTGTCCCCACACACTCCCTGTTCCTGCCCCCATCCTTCCCTTGTCCCCACACACTCCCTGTTCCTGCCCCCATCCTTCCCTTGTCCCCACACACTCCCTGTTCCTGCCCCCATCCTTCCCTTGTCCCCACACACTCCCTGTTCCTGCCCCCATCCTTCCCTTGTCCCCACACACTCCCTGTTCCTGCCCCCATCCTTCCCTTGTCCCCACACACTCCCTGTTCCTGCCCCCATCCTTCCCTTGTCCCCACACACTCCCTGTTCCTGCCCCCATCCTTCCCTTGTCCCCACACACTCCCTGTTCCTGCCCCCATCCTTCCCTTGTCCCCACACACTCCCTGTTCCTGCCCCCATCCTTCCCTTGTCCCCACACACTCCCTGTTCCTGCCCCCATCCTTCCCTTGTCCCCACACACTCCCTGTTCCTGCCCCCATCCTTCCCTTGTCCCCACACACTCCCTGTTCCTGCCCCCATCCTTCCCTTGTCCCCACACACTCCCTGTTCCTGCCCCCATCCTTCCCTTGTCCCCACACACTCCCTGTTCCTGCCCCCATCCTTCCCTTGTCCCCACACACTCCCTGTTCCTGCCCCCATCCTTCCCTTGTCCCCACACACTCCCTGTTCCTGCCCCCATCCTTCCCTTGTCCCCACACACTCCCTGTTCCTGCCCCCATCCTTCCCTTGTCCCCACACACTCCCTGTTCCTGCCCCCATCCTTCCCTTGTCCCCACACACTCCCTGTTCCTGCCCCCATCCTTCCCTTGTCCCCACACACTCCCTGTTCCTGCCCCCATCCTTCCCTTGTCCCCACACACTCCCTGTTCCTGCCCCCATCCTTCCCTTGTCCCCACACACTCCCTGTTCCTGCCCCCATCCTTCCCTTGTCCCCACACACTCCCTGTTCCTGCCCCCATCCTTCCCTTGTCCCCACACACTCCCTGTTCCTGCCCCCATCCTTCCCTTGTCCCCACACACTCCCTGTTCCTGCCCCCATCCTTCCCTTGTCCCCACACACTCCCTGTTCCTGCCCCCATCCTTCCCTTGTCCCCACACACTCCCTGTTCCTGCCCCCATCCTTCCCTTGTCCCCACACACTCCCTGTTCCTGCCCCCATCCTTCCCTTGTCCCCACACACTCCCTGTTCCTGCCCCCATCCTTCCCTTGTCCCCACACACTCCCTGTTCCTGCCCCCATCCTTCCCTTGTCCCCACACACTCCCTGTTCCTGCCCCCATCCTTCCCTTGTCCCCACACACTCCCTGTTCCTGCCCCCATCCTTCCCTTGTCCCCACACACTCCCTGTTCCTGCCCCCATCCTTCCCTTGTCCCCACACACTCCCTGTTCCTGCCCCCATCCTTCCCTTGTCCCCACCCCCCCCCCTGATCCTGCCCAAATCCTTCCCTGGGCACCACACCCCCTGTTCCTGCCCCAATCCTTCCCTTGTCCCCACACACTCCCTGTTCCTGCCCCAATCCTTCCCTTGTCCTCACACACCCTGTTCCTATCCCAATCTTCCCCTTGTCCCCACACACCCCCTGATCCTGCTCCCACCCTCCCCTGAGCACCCTCCACACCCTGATCTTATCCCAATCTTTCCCTTGTCTCCCCACACCCCCTGATCCTGCTCCAATCCTTCCCCGGACCCCCCTTCCTTAAGGACACCACATCCCTAAAACCCACGACACCCCATCCCCAAGGGGAGCAGTGCCAGCCCCACCTCCCCAGCCCTGCCCAGCTCTCCCCTCCTCTCCTCTCCTCTCTTACTTTCCCTGGAAGCCGTAGTAGTTCCCCAGGAGCTGTTTGTACTCCTCGTGTGCACAGAACTGGATGGCGGCGTAGGGGATCACCCGGACCATGGTGGCCGAGTTCCCCCTCCAGAGGCTCCAGAAGCCCTCGGTGAGGTAGGTGCGGTAGATGAGCCTGTAAGCCTCCTGCAGGAAAAGTGGGATAACGGGGGGTTATCCAAAAAAAACCCTCCAGAAAAACAGGAGGGAAAAGGTGGGTGAACAAACTTCCCGCCCAGACTCCTCCGCCAGGGACAGGCAAAGGTAAACGCGGGAGGGGTTTGAGATCTTAAATATCTTCAAGGCCAAACACGGGAGGTTGAGATTCCAAACACAGGAGGAGTTTGAGATCCCAACCATCTCCAAAGCCAAACACAGGAGTCTGAGATCCCAAACATGGGAAGAGTTTTAGATCCCAACCATCTTCAAAGTCAAACACGGGAGGAGCATGAGATCCTAAATATCCTCAAAGCCAAACAGGGGAGGTTGAGGTCCCAAACACAGGAGGAGTTTGAGATCCCAACCACCTCCAAAACCAAACACAGGAGGAGTTTGAGATCCCAAACATGGGAAGAATTTCAGATCCCAACCATCTCCAAACCCAAATGCAGGAGGAGTTTTAGACCCCAAATATCTCCAAAGGCAGGAGGAGTCTGAGATCCCAAACATTTTCAAAACCAAACACAGGACGAGTCTGAGATCCCAAACACGGGGAGAATTTTAGATCCCAACCATCTCCAAAGCCAAACACAGAATGAGTTTGAGATCCCAACCATCTCCGAACCCAAATGCAGCAGGAGTTTGAGACCCTAAATATCTCCAAACCCAAACACAGGAGAAATTTGAGATCCCAAACATCTCCAAAGCCAAACACAGGAAGAGTTTTAGATCCCAAATATCTTCAAACCCAAAGGCAGGAGGCGTTTGAGATCCTAAATATCTCCAAAGTCAAACAGAGGAGTTTGAGATCCTAAATATCTTCAAATCCAAACACAGGAGGAATTTGAGATCCCAACCATCCCCAAAGCCAAATACAGGAGGAGTTTGAGATCCCAAACATTTTCAAACCCAAAGGCAGGAGGAGTTTTGGATCCCAACCATTTCCAAACCCAAATGCAGGAGGAGTTTGAGATCCTGAATATCTCCAAAGCCAAACACAGGAGTTTGAGATCCCAAACTCCTCCTGTGGTGAGGGGGGTGGGAAAGCAAGAAATCACAAGAGAAGGTCCCAAAACACAAAACGTCACATTTAATGTCGTGTCTCAGGCAAAACCTGGAGCACGAGCAGGGACTGAGCCCCTAATTCAAATCTGTAATAAATACTCCATTCCCAGCCTTCCCCTTCATGCTTTGCCCTGATTCCTCCTAATAAACCCCAAGCAAGAAAGTAAAATAAGGGCCAACAGAAGATGCTGTCAGGGCTGCAACTCCCATTAATCAACAGCAGACACATCACCTCACCTTGGCAGAAAACCTTTTTGAAGACACTAAAAAGGAAAAAAAAAACAAAAAAAGGAATATTAGGTCTTGAAATACATCGAGAGGGATCATCTATAAATAAACATTTGCTGGAGCAAATATAAATAAATATTTATGGGGCGAATGTAAATAAATATTTGATCCATAAACCCATAAATAAACCATAGAGGGGTTTTTATCTAAAGGGGAGTAAAAATAGAATAATTATTGCAAGAGAAAAAGAGATTTTTATAATAATTTTTTTATAATAAAGCACAAAGGTTAGGGAAACATTCAGTTTGTGTCACACAGGCATTTGGGAGCAGCATTCCTGCTCTGGAATGTTCCTGCAGCAGGAAGCAAAGCCCAGCTCAGACCTTAATGAACCTGGGCCCAATTAAGCAGCTCTGAGGCTCCTTCCTCCCTCATTTGAGACTCGGAGCCTCTCGAGTGTGTCCGACAATCCCATGCAAATACGTTTTCACCACGCTGCTGCTTTATGCAATTCAACACTTTTTTTTTTGCTTTTCAGGGTTTTTTTTAAAGAAATAAAACTGTCTCGACAACAAATGGTGATGAGGGAGAAGCTCCTCTCCCTCTGCCGCAGGAAAATTCAGAGTATTGGGGAACCTCAGATGGGTTTGGGTTGGGTTTGACCTCAAGGACATTTTCCAAGGGCCCAGGGTTGCTCAGAGCATCATTTTTCAGTCTCTAGTTAAGGGACAACCTTCCTCCACCCAAAGGTCTTTTCCCTCTTCTCAGACAGAACAAAACTCTTCGGGAAATAAATAAAAATATAAAAACCTTTAGGAAAGCAAGAAGCTAAAAAAACCCCAACCCTTAGATCCCAAGAAACTGCTGCAAAAGGAACCTTGGAACGCTGAGTTCGATGAGCCAAAGCAAACAGGGTTCTGGGTTTTTTTTCCCCAACAAATCCCAGGAATTTGGGGTCAGCTGCTGACTCAGCCCAGTGCTGAGCTCCCATCTCCCTCCTGCTCCTGCCATTCCCGGCCTGGGACGGTGGTGACATTGTCCCTCTGCTCCCAGGGGACACTCCCAGCCCAGGCTGTGTCCCCCTGATCCGTGTTCCTGCTGTTCTCCCTCCTCACGAAAAATCACCTCAAAGTCAATTCAAGATGAACTGTCAGCCAGGGATTAGGTTTAAACCCGCCCAATTCAGTTAATCTTGGGACATCAACCAGATTTCAGGCTTTACCAAATGTCTCCTGAATTAACAGGCTGTGTTTTTCCCTTGGAGATAATTAGTGCGGCATAATAATAATAATAATGACAGTGGCTGCCCTGAAACAGAGCCTGGGATGGGGCTGAATCCCAAACCCCGCTGAACACGTGACAACCTTTGCTTGCAATTAGAGGAATTTCATTTTCTGTTACACAATTCCGGGTTTCCAAAGAGGGTTTTGCAAACAACTAATCCAGGGATGCAGCTCCAGTGTCTCTGGCAGGATTTCCACCATCGGCTTTAACTCTCCCCAGACCAACTCAGCTGCAGTTTGGGGAGGGGCACAGCCTCAGCAGGAAACCCAGAGCCCTCAATTCCCTCCCTCCAGAGCCCCCCACAATTCCTGAGATTCCCCTTGGAGCACCGGAGAAGGGGCTGCCAGAGCAGAGCACAGGAGCTGCTTTGGGCTCTGGGAACAGCAAAGCAAAAACATTCGGGGAAAGCCACCAGGACTCACCTTGGAACATGATTTTTGTCCGATCCAGGGGAGCCACTGCAGTTTTAGCAACAGCACCAGCCAGTGCCCCAGACATCAGGGAGTTGAGCACCTTCTTCTTCTCCTGGTTCTCCTGGATCAAAGGAAAGCTCAGGTCAATCCTGGGAAGCTTTGCTGCAGGGTTTGCCACCCCTCCTGGACTTGGGTTTAAATTCTTTCCCCAGTTCCTGCTCGGATCAGGAAGTGAAATTCCCAGTCCTGCCACCTCTCACGTGTTCTGTTTTCTATTATTTCTCCTAAAAGCTCAGCCACAATTTTGGCAAGCAGAGAAGGCAAGTGTCCTCCTTACCCTCCCAGGAACAATCAAGCCCCATTCCCACCTTGTTCCCAAGGAACAAAACCAGACAGGTTTCCTGCTCTGGCCACTGGGATGGAAGTGGGATTGTTATTGACATTCCTGCCCGATCTCATGTCCATGGAGCAGCTCCTTTCTCCCAACACACACACACAGGGACAGGAAAATGACCCGAAATCCAACACCGTGGAGGTTCCACAGCGAGACACAACTCAAGGCAAGGCCTAATGTTAACTCCTGACCTGTTCTGTGTGTTCCTGGAGAAGAGGGGTTAACATTTCCCAGTTGGTTTCTTTTTTTTTTTTTTTTCCAGGCTAAAAAGTTAATGTTTCTCACCCAACCCCCTGGTTTGGCTCAGTGTTGCCCTCCCAGGCAGGGCAGCCACACAAGGCTGAACCTCAGCCCCACTCTGGGGCTAAATGTGACCAAGGGTCAGCAGCTCCTTCTCTGACAGAGTTTCTGCGGAGTGCAGGAGCAGGGAAAGCTCTGCCACCGAGACATAACAAGGTTTAACCTTGAGCAGGGAATGCAGCCCGGCCTGGCAGCAGGAGCCTCCTCCCCAGGGGATGGGAACATGAGTTACACATTCCATGGTTGGCACACACCCTGAGGCTCTGCCAGGGCTCCAGAGCTCAAATCCCTGAACGGTTTTGGGTTGGAAAGGCCTTAAATCCCACCCAGTGCCATGGGCAGGGACACCTCCCACTGCCCCAGGGTGCTCCAACCTGGCCTTGGACACTCCCAGGGATGGGGCAGCCACAGCTGCTCTGGGAAATCCATTCCAGCCCCTCTCCACCCTCACAGGGAGGAATTCCTTCCCAATATCCCATCCAACCCTCTGGCACTGGGAATCCCTTCCCTGTGTCCTGTCCCTCCATGCCTTGTCCAAAGTCCTGTTGCTCCTTCAGGTCCTGGAAGGCCACACCCAGGTCACCCCAACTTCTCCAGGCAGAACA
Source organism: Pitta sordida (assembly GCA_013390025.1). Lineage (NCBI taxonomy): Eukaryota > Metazoa > Chordata > Aves > Passeriformes > Pittidae > Pitta > Pitta sordida. Next base: position 8,147 of record WEKX01023055.1, on the reverse strand, counting down.
ATCCCAATTTTCCCAGCCTTTCCTCATGGCAGAGCTGCTCCATCCATCCCTCTGATCCTCTTGGGGCCTCCTCTGGATTTGCTATGATTCCCAAGAACCCTTTCTGTGCCGGGATCCCAGAGCTGTGCAGGATTCCAGGTGGGATTCCAGAATCCCCTCTCCTCTCCTTCCCACCCTGCTCTGATTCCCAGGAACCTCCTGTACCGGATCCCAGAGCTGGATGAAGGATTCCAGGTGGGATTTCAGAATCCCCCCCCTCCTCTCCTTCCCACCCTGCTCTGATTCCCAAGAACCCTTTCTGTACCGGGATCCCAGAGCTGTGCAGGATTCCAGGTGGGATTTCAGAATCCCCTCTCCCCTCCTCCCCACCCAGCTCTGATCCCCAGGTGCCTCCTGCTCTCACCTCCGAGGGAAGATGTGCTGACGTGACGGGCTCCACATCCTTCTGGAAATCCACTGGACACTCTCTCACACCATTACCCATTCCCAGTCACGCTTCCAAGTGGGCAGGAGGCTGCTGGCTCCTACATGGAAGACCAAAAAAAACCCCAAAGCAAAAGCGTCAAAAATAGGGAAAACCCAGGTAATAAAGCCCCAGAAGCACGGACACACTCCCAGGGCCATTTCCAGCAGGAGCTCCCCTCATCCAAGCTCCCAGATAAAGAACTTTTCCAGATTTCCTTGTGTTATTTCCCTCCTTTAACAGTGTCTGTGTGTGGGGAGGGAAAGAATTTGCTGCTACATCAAAACTGTGTCAGTCAAACCCACATTTTTCACCAAGGGACACCACCAAAATACCCCAAATTCCCAGGGAGCGGATCCTGCTCCGGCCTCTTCCCCTCAGGATTTTGGCCGCTCCCGGATACTGGAGATGGCACGGGGAAATTTAAAACCCTGCCTTGGGAAAGGGGAAAAAATAAGTCACAGGAGCGAGTCCCCAAAGCCTGGAACAAGCAAGGGCAGGTTATTTTGGGGGAGAGGGAGATCCAGTGGCTCACACGTGCCAGGAAGGCTCCTCTGGGGACACCAGGGATTTGTCCTGAGGCGGCACCTCAGGGATTTCAGGGCTCCCTTCCCTCCCAGCTGCAGGAAAAAAAAAAATACCTGAGGTTGGGGCTGCAGAAAACCAGAAAAATCTGAAACTGGGGCTGAAAAAACCCAGAAAAATCTGAAGTTGGGGCTGAAAAGACCCAGAAAAATCTGAAGTCAGGCTGCAAACATAATGTTTTGAAGAGCAGCTTCTCACTTTTTTACCTCTAACTTTCTATTTGAATGCTTTTTATGATGTAATTTTTTTCACGATACAGGGAGTTTTTTTCCATCCTTAAATATTCGGGAAGGGAAGAGCCACAGCCCGAAAGGCCTCGGGGCAGCACAGAGAGGCGGCCTTGGAGCTGGGAATTTGTGCGAGGGCACAGATGAGTTTTCCAAGCCACAAAGCTGCTCCAAGAGCCAAATCCCACTTTATAATTTCCTTTGTGCCACCAGGAAATCGGAATTCCCAAACTGATCCCGCTCAGGCGTCCCCCAGCGAGTTCCTCCCCTCCTGCTCCCTCAACCTCAGCCTTGGAAAATTCATCTCCAGAGTCTTTTTTGATTTTTCCTCCTCCCTCTTTTTAACAACCTCCAGGTATTTTATGCTTGTCAGCACCTTTCAGACTTTGCTGACCTATTTTGGTTTTTTTTTCCCTGTCTCTCATAAATTAGTGCCAGACTTCACTTCCCAAGGCCTCGGGGGCAGCAGAGCTTAAAGACAAGGCTGAGCTCGTGACGGACCAGTTTGGGATGACGGAGGAAAAAAAACCACATCAGGGCACCTTTAATGCCAAATATCCCGGAATCCCAAAGTGGTTTGGGACGGAGGGACCTCAAAGTCCACCCGGTGCCACCCCCCTGCCATGGGCAGGGACACATTCCATGAGCCCAGGGTGATCCAGCCTGGCCTGGGACACTCCCAGGGATGGGGCAGCCACAGCTGGTCTGGGAATTCCATCCCAGTCCCTTCCCGGGGAAGGATTCCTTCCCAGTATCCCATCCAACCCTGGGAAGCCATTCCCTGTGTCCTGTCCCTCCAGCCCTTGTCCCCAGTCCCTCTCCAGCTCCTGGAGCCCCTTCAGCCTCTGGAAGGTCCCCTTGGATCCTTCCCTTCTCCAGCCCGGCCCGGGACACTCCCAGGGATGGGGCAGCCGCAGCTTCTCTGGGAAATCCATCCCAGCACCTCCCCATCCTCCCAGGGAGGAATTCCTTCCCAACATCCCATCTCTCCCAGTGGGAAGCCCTTCCCTGTGTCCTGCCCCTCCATCCCTCGGCCCAAAAGTCCCTCTCCAGGTTGTTTATCGGCTCCTTCAGGTCCTGGAAAGCCACAACCAGGTCACCCCAAATCTCGGGGAAGCCCCAAATCTCCGCGTTCCCAACTCCTCGAGGGGGTTTCCAACCCACCAACGTTGCTCTGGGAGCAATAAATCCAAATTTTCACGAGGAATTTTGCCCTCCCCTGGCAGCTCCCTGACGTCAGGAACAGGAATTCCCTCTCCAGGATCCATCCCGGAGCCAGAGCACTTCATTCTCCTGAAGAACACGGTTAATTAATCTCTAATTAATTATCTCTAATTACTTCCCACAGTCATTTCCTTTCCTTTTCCTACCCGGGAAACCCGGCTCCTCGAAGAAAAAAGGCGAGAAAGCAAAACCCCAGGCGGAGAAAATTCCCCTTTCCTGCCTCAGATCCAGGCAAGTCGGTCACAAAATATCAGATTTATCCCCGTCAAAAATAGAAAATAGAAAATAGAAACCCCCCCTAAAATAGAAATCAGGCTGAAGGGGTGATCAGGGTTGTAAAATGATCATTTTTTGCTTATTTTTTTTTAAAGAGGCGACTGAAGGCCCGGATTTATTTTGGGATGTTCACACACACAAAAAAAATGGGATCCATTTACTCCACAATATTCCCTTTCAGCCCATGCAGACGCGTCCCTCTTTAATTTTATTTTTAGCCCCCCCCAACACCTGTTTACACATTAAATTCCTCACGTTTTGTCCCGTCAGTCGCCCCAAACGGAGGTTATTTTAACATCCGAAAATTAAATTAATTCCGTTTTGTTTTTAGATTTCAAATTTAAAAGTTGAAATTTAAAAAAATTAAATTAATTAAATTCAAAGCCACACATCATTTTGCATCTCTCCCAACCCGATGTTAAACAATCCCCTGAAAGCCACGTTGGATATTTTATTTTAATCCCTTTTTTTTTTGGTCCCTTTCCCTCCCCACACACTCATTCCTCGTGTTTACAAAGCCAAAAGCGACCAGGAAAAAATAAAAAAAAAAATAAAAATAGCCACGGATTAGACGTATTTTTTATGGATTAAATCGTTTTTTTACGACCCAGGCCTGGGTTATTTTATTTTATTTTATTTTATCAGGGTTACACAATCCCTGTCCCATCGTGAGGAAACCGTTCCCCTCAGGAATGAGGCGGGAAAACGGCCGCNACCCGGGAAACCCGGCTCCTCGAAGAAAAAAGGCGAGAAAGCAAAACCCCAGGCGGAGAAAATTCCCCTTTCCTGCCTCAGATCCAGGCAAGTCGGTCACAAAATATCAGATTTATCCCCGTCAAAAATAGAAAATAGAAAATAGAAACCCCCCCCTAAAATAGAAATCAGGCTGAAGGGGCGCTCAGGGTTGTAAAATGATCATTTTTTGCTTAATTTTTTTTAAAGAGGCGACTGAAGGCCCGGATTTATTTTGGGATGTTCATACACCCACAAAAAAATGGGATCCATTTACTCCACAATATTCCCTTTCAGCCCATGCAGACGCGTCCCTCTTTAATTTTATTTTTAGCCCCCCCTAACACCTGTTTCCACATTAAATTCCTCACGTTTTGTCCCGTCAGTCGCCCCAAACGGAGGTTATTTTAACATCCGAAAATTAAATTAATTCCGTTTTGTTTTTAGATTTCAAATTTAAAAGTTGAAATTTAAAAAAATTAAATTAATTAAATTCAAAGCCACACATCATTTTGCATCTCTCCCAACCCGATGTTAAACAATCCCCTGAAAGCCACGTTGGATATTTTATTTTAATCCCTTTTTTTTTTGGTCCCTTTCCCTCCCCACACACTCATTCCTCGTGTTTACAAAGCCAAAAGCGACCAGGAAAAAATAAAAAAAAAAATAAAAATAGCCACGGATTAGACGTATTTTTTATGGATTAAATCGTTTTTTTACGACCCAGGCCTGGGTTATTTTATTTTATTTTATCAGGGTTACACAATCCCTGTCCCATCGTGAGGAAACCGTTCCCCTCAGGAATGAGGCGGGAAAACGGCCGCCACAGGAGGGGCCGGCGGTTAAAAGAGGGTTAATTAATGACTTAATTAATTAGGAACGAACTCGCACCGAAATTAATGGTAATTAATTGAAAATACAAAGCAGTTACTGCGCCTCCAGCTCCAGCACAGTGACTCCATCAGTGAAAGATTATTATTATATTATTTCATATATATATTACATATAATCATATTATTACGCGCATAAAACCTTTCGTTAAAAATTCTAAATTTTAAATTTAAAAAATCTAAAATTTAATTCCGTTTTCAATTTTTTAAAATGAAATGAAGACAGCACTGAAAAAATTAATTTTTTTTTTAATTAAAATTTAATTTTAATGAAACAGGGACGCCCTGAAGACCCAGGGAACCCTCACATCCCCACACGAATCCAACTCCAAAAAAATCAGCCTTAAAGGCCCAGCCAGCAACTCTTACAACTAATTTAAGCCTAAAACACTCGCTAATTTCAGCATTTGGGGAGAGTTTAATTATTTATTTTTTTTTAAACAGCCTTTTTAAAGTCCAAACTCCTGCGGCCCTCGAGATAAAACCCCGGGCGCCGCCGACAAAACGCGGCCTGAAGAGGCGAATTCCTGGCGAAGTTTTGGGTCGTTTGACCCGAATTAAGTGAGAAATGGTTAAACCCCCTCAAGGCAGAGGATTATCCCGAGCTCCTGGAGACTCGGAGCTGGGAAAGAGCCACGGAATTCAGGAGAAATCTTGGCAAGGAAAGGTAAAAATGTGGGGGTTTTGTGCTGCTCTGAGGGGCTTTGGCTGCAGGCAGCCCTCAAAAAACCCTTATCTGTGAGGCAGAAAATACCTTTATCTGGGTAATTCTCAGCCTCCAGGGGGAAAAGAGGCCCCCCCAAAACCGGGGCACCCCCCCAGACAATTATTATCTCTCAAAAAATGAGAATAAAATATAATATATCTGGAAAACTCGTGTGGGCACAGCAGGTCCTTGAGTGTGTTTGACCTCAAATGTCGCCACAGGAAAAAGGGGCTAAAGTGGCAAATCCCAGCACGGGGGATGCTTTAAAATGAGGTTATTTTGGAATATAAGGAAATATAAATGAATATTTTATATATAAGAGGATATAAATGGGGTTATTTTGGAATATGAGACCCCCCTTTCCCCGTCACTACATGAGGGATCTTTGCCAGGAACTCAACAAGGAATTGCAGCCTCTGCTCCAAACCCTCCCCAGCAGCTGAAATTGCCTGTAAAAAATACTTTAAAAAAAAAGAAAGGAGAGGAAAATAAAGAATTAAAACCTTCTGCCAAGGAAATGCCACTTGCAAAGGACAAGGAGCTGCGACTTCCGCAGGATTTCAAGTCAAGCCTCGCCTCTGCTCAGCCAAAACGCCGCGAAATTCCAATTAATTTGGGTTATTTCAGATAATGAATTGGGTTATTTCAGACCAAACAGCAACAAGGATTTAAAGCCCAACCCGAGAGCAACGAGCTCGGTTATTTCATGACCTGGGATAAGCTGATTGCATTTCGCTTCACCCTTTCCACTCAAAGGGGAAACAAAACCACAAAAAATAATAAATTAACAAATAATAAATCTAAGAAAATAAATAAAGCCACAAACCCAAATATTTTCCAAGGCAAAAATAAAAATATTTATGTCTCACCTGAAAAAAAGCAGCAGCAGAGGGGATGGGATTCCTGAAAAGAATCCTCCTCCCACAACTGGCAGCAAAGTCACCAGGAGGAATTAACTCCTGGTTCCACCAGCAAACCTGCCCGACCTGTACCAAGCCCAGGAAACCACAGGCTCAGGGCTGGGTTTGGGGGTTTTTTTTTGTTTCTGTCACCCCTTGAAGTTTAACCCACCTGGAACCCGCCCCTTGCCTTTGGCACCAGTGTCGGGCCAGCGAAAACTCCAGTTAAAAATAAAAAAAAAGAAGAAAATTCCTGCAGCTCGTGACTCACGTTCTGGGGTCAACAGGGGCCAAAATTCCCTTGTCTGAAGCAATCGCTGGGGCCAGAGAGAGAAAAAAACTGAAACCCAACACCAAGGACAGTCCCTGTCCCAGTGTCCCCTGCCCTGCTCAACCCTCCCCAGGTCCTGAACAATCGTTTTGACTCGCTGGGGAAAAATAAAGCGACAAGTGTGGGGTGACCCCACAGCTCCCAGAAGGGCGTAAAGATGCTGGGAGTCACCCCAGAATCCAAAATAACCCGAATTAATTGGAATTTTGTGGTGATTCAGCTGAGCAGAGGCGAGGCTTGACCTGAAATCCCGATGTCCCCCATTCCATGGCGCTGGAAATCCTTGTCCTTAGGAAGTGGCACTTCCTTGGCACAACTGGGGGTGGTTTTACCCCCACGATGGAAGGTTTGAATTCTTTATTTCCCTCTTTTTTTTCCTTTGAGTGACCCAGAATCCGGCCCTGCTGGTTCAGACACTCGGATTATTTTTAAATCCCTTTCCCCCACAGGTTGTTGGGGTGATTGTATCAACCCTCTGGTGCCCGTGTGTTCCTCAGCTGGTTCCCACCACCCACAGACATCTCCTGTTCTCCTTTACACCCCTCCCCTTCTCCCACGGCGGGGGGGATGTTTCCAAAACACTCCAAATCCGTCAAACCACAGAAAGAAAAAATAAAAACACCCGAGGAGCAAAACAACCTCCAGCAACAGCTTCGCTGTTAATGCCAGTGCAGGGCGAAGGGATGGATCCCTAAAACAACCGGAGCTATCAGGTGGATGGAAAAACACACAAAAATACATCCCCGACACACACAGGACACACAAAACTACACCCCAAACACACACAGGACACGCAAAACTACAGCCCCAACACACAGAGGACACGCAAAACTACAGCCCCAACACAGACAGGACACCCCAAACTACACCCCAAACCCACACAGGACACCCCAAAACTACACCCCAAACCCACACAGGACACCCCAAACTACAACCCCCCCAAAACTACACCCCAAACCCACACAGGACACCCCAAACTACAACCCCAAACCCACACAGGACACCCCAAACTACACCCCAAACCCACACAGGACAAGCAAAACTACAACCTCGAGACACGCAGGACATGCAAAAACACATCCCCAACAAACTCAGGACAAGCAAAACTACACCCCCAACACACACAGGACACACAAAACTACACCCCCAACACACAGAGGACACACAAAACTACACCCTAAACCACACAGGACACGCAAAACTACAACCCCAACACACACAGGACACGCAAAACTACAACCCCCGACACAAAACTACAACCCCCGACACAAAACTACAACCCCCGACACACACAGGACACACAAAACCACAACCCCCAACACACACAAACATCCCCAACACCCCCGGGACTGGGGGGAGCCCGGAGTGCTCCTGTGGAACAGCGAGTTCCAGGGCACGCCACAGGAGCCGGACCGGGGGGTTGGGTTTTTTTTAGCCCTGCCCGAGCATTTCCACCATTCGCCACCTGCATTCTCACAACTCAAAGCCGAGACACCCGGATCGTTTCCACCTGCTCGAAAAAGTTTTTCACTTGCGCTGGGGCTGGAAGAGCAGAAGAGAGGGAAAGTTTAACGTCTGCTGTGCCCTCTGGTACCAGTCCCTCGGCACAGACACACCAGTTGGCCTCACTGCCACCTTCGTATCGACTCGAAAAAACAAGGAAAAACCCGGCTTGGATCGGGACACTCCAGAGGGAAAGAGGATCCGGGCACGGGAGAGCGGGGACAGGCAGGAGGGCACCGGGACAGGCTGGCAAGGGGGCAGGGGGCTGGGAAAGCAGGGAAGGCAAGGCAAGGCAGGAGGGAGGCAGGGCA
>WEKX01023053.1:127958-145284 GCA_013390025.1 Pitta sordida | reverse complement strand
GTATTTACTTTTGTCATAGTTCTCAGTCATTCACTCTGTATGAATATCTCTGTATAAATATAATTTTTCTGTATAAATACATTTACATTCTCCATCCCTAGATACCTGCTGGAACAAGACTTTCCAGGCATGCGGATTGGTCCAGAGCCTACCACAGATTCTTTTATTGCTGTGATGTATGGAGATGCAGAAGGAAGTGTTCCTGGAAATGCCCTAGTTGTTGATCCTAAGAAGCCATTCCGCAAACTCAGCCGCTTTGGAAATGCTTTCCTGAACAGGTGAGATCTGCTTGCTTGCTCTCTTCTGATGTTCATGTTTAAATTTCTCTGTATTCTGTTTTAACAGTATGGAAAAAATATTCAAATAGAAGCCAGAGCAGTGGCAGTTCAAGTAAATTAAAGAAAAAAAAACCTGTATTGGATAGGGTAGCACTAGGATAGAGATGTTCAGTTGTCTGAACAGAAAATCGTTGTTCAAACCAGTGCACAGAAAATTGCCAAAATGCTCCACTGGGTGACTTGTTTGTCGGGTGTTGTATCATCTGGTACTCAGGACACAAATTCTTCTGCTCAATAAAATTGATAGGTAAGTATTGTTAATAAAAACTACCATCCAAGAAAAAGGAAGAAAAAGATTTTCCCTTTGATGCCATTTTGTTCCTTTCAATTGATCGCACTGGATGTCTTGGCATAGCTCTTTAAAATTGTGAATGGCTGGGATATGTAAAAAAGGCCTAAAAGAATGGAGATTTGAATGTGCCTTGTAGAGACAACACATACTCAAGCTCTTAATTGTTTATTTTTTACTAGCTGCTCTTCATAAACCATAGTTCAATAGATCAGGGAGATGGTGTTAGCTTCTGGATGGCTGCTGTTTATTTCTAAAAAGGGAAAAGTTGTTCAGGAGCTGTGACTATTGCCATAGTAAACTTAAGTAGCATGCTAAATATTTCCAGTTAAAAGTTATTCATAACTTTGTTCACATTGTCTGAGCAATCACCTTGGGTTTTTTCCCTGTGTTTGGTGGTAGCTTGACGTGGAGGCCTCACTTTGCAAGCCAGTTAATCTAAATTGGTTCTTTTTAACAATAAAGTTTCCTGTTTGGCTGATAAATGCTGGCATGTGTGTTAAAAGTTTATCATGTACAGTTTTATCTTTTGCTGTGCTTATTCAAAGAAGAAAGTTTATAGCTGCTTATAGTTGGCTTGGCTATCATTTTGCTGAGATAAGAATATGTGCTGAGGAAAGCTGCAGCCAAGTCCCATTTTAAATAATAATTTTGAGATTATTGTCTGTTCGGTCCTCCAGATCACTATTCTGTTTCTCCCTTTCACCACCGTTGTGATCTTTCTATGAAAAGTGAATGTACTGTAAATTGTATTTTGCACAACAGTCAAATATTTGCACAGAATATATGATAATAGTATGTGTTTGTTTAGATGAATGGTAGAGACAGCTTTTTGGCTAAATCATCTCTCTAACTAGTTGTGTCAGGCTCTGAATATTATGCAAGCAAGATTATTGGCTACTTAGAAGTGTTCATTCAGAGTAACTGACTAAATTATTCCAATTATTGTTGTGACTGTGATATTGTTATATTGAAGTGCTATGAGCAGCCTTATCTTCCCCAACAGTCACATTTGCTCCTTAGTTTTGCAGCAGAGATCTAGATGCTTGTATTCCCCTAGCATCACCCTCACTCTGCCTCTTATCACATTGCTGCTTTTTCAAATTTATCAACCTCCTTTCCCTTCATGTCTTCTAGTTGAAAAAGTCATAGGCTTCAGTATCTTTGAGTAACTTCCACTACATCTTACCGTCAGTCATACTCCATATTTTATTTTGCCTTCTCTCATTTGCCATGCTGGCAGTCCTTTATACCCAATATTATATTTTTCACTCCAACCTTAATAGACTTTTCTCTGCTTCCTCCTCCCTGCCCCCCACTTCATTTTTCAAATGATTTCCCCATCCTAGAGTTTTGCCTTATGGAAGAACTTAAGGCTATGGACTATGAAGGTAAGTGCCTTTTTCATCCAAATGTAACAATCCAAATTACAGGAAATGGGAAGACTGAGGTAATGGAGAAACTAAAAACAAACAAGAACAGAGTGGCACAATCAAGGATTGTACTTTATAATTAGCTGCTTTAATTTATTGATGTAACCTTGCTACATTTTTCCGTAACCCTTATTTCCCTTTGTATCCCACTGCTTGTAAGAGATATTCCTTTGAAACTCCTGAGTGTAGAAACAAGTATCTTACTTCTCCTCTGTACTTTTAAGAAAAGCTGGAGAGGGAGCGGAGTGGGGACATGACCTAGTGTGCCCTTGGATGCTGGTGAGGAAAGAATATTGCATTGTATCATGTAAATAAATCAGTGCTGCTGAGAAGAAGCACATGGTCTTGCTTTATTCTGATGTGTCGTAAGTAATTAGTCATGTCATTCACACAGCTGTTTCTGTAACACTTTTTTTTGGTGAAAATATCTGTCATTCATGTGGATAGTATGTAGTTTTGCTTTTTGTGAAAGATATTCAAATGCAACTAGCATTAGTTGGAAGTTGTCTGAAATACTAGTTTGAGGTAAGATTTTTGACCCATCTGTCATCTTTAGCTTATGTGAATATATTCTAAAATTTACAGCCAGTTACTTCTGATTTTATCCTTCTATTTCATAAATATTTCCCATATATTTTTCTCCTTCCATTGCCAGTAATGACTGCAAAGACAGCAGTGTCTACATTTCTGAGGCTGTAATTCTCGATACCCTGATACAGATACTACTGCATTGTTCAGCTAACACAGCATATATAATATGTATATTATATATATATCTCCTATATAATAGGTCTAGGAACATCTAGGTGATGCTGTACAAGTGCTGGGCTGTCTAAAGTTCAATTAAAGTGATAAGAAAAAACATACATGAAAATTCACTCTTCACACTTCCAAATTTATCAAAGCTTTTTCCTGCTGTACCTACTAGTGATATATGTTCGTTTGTAATGTCTCACATGATGAGATGTGTTTTCTTCATTGCTCTTTCAAAAACATCTCTTAAATAAGTAGAAAGTTAGTCTTAGTGAAAAAATTTGCTTTAGAGATATGGTTATTTTATATACCTTTTTGTATACTATTTTGTATACCTGGTGTCCCACTAAAAAACAACCAAACAAAAAACCCCAACCAACAAAGAAAACCCAAAAAGAGTACTGCTGTTCACATACCCTAAGGTCTTATCACACCAAGATTGCTGTTGTTTCCTTATTCCCTCTTGGATTTAAGGGCGTAGCTGATGCTGCCATTCCTGTTGTACTCAAGAAGGGACACTGTGTGCTTTTGTTACAGGCTCATTACTACAAGGTCTCCTGAAAAACAAGATAGAGTGAGGTGTAAGAACTTTTCTTTCAAATTTCCTTTGAATAATTTGTATCATCTAAAATAGCATCCAGATTTTGGTATGGGTTGTAATCTTTATGTGATATTTGCCTACCTGAACTTCACAGTATCACAGTATAGATAAGGCTGGAAAGGACCTTGAAGATCATCTAGTCCAACCTATAGCCCAACTAACCTAGCATCTACATCGAGATCATATCACTCAGCACCTCGTCCAGCCTCCCCTTGAACATGTCCAGGGTTGGCGACTCAACCACCTCTGCGGGCAACCCATTCCAAATCCAGATCACTCTTTCAGTAAAAAACCTTTTCCTAATATCAAGTCTAATAACTTGTCCTAACTCAGATTATCTTTGGTCTTAAAGTTCCTGTCTGACCTTGACACAGTTACAATTTGCTGCCTGTGATACCCTATTTTTTGATGCAGCATGCCTTCTGAAGCCATGGGTTGATGTAGGGCAGCCATGTTATAGCCTGAGCCTGCAGTTTAACCCAGTGCTAGCCCACTTCATAGGAGGAGAACAGGTTACACTGTGTGCTTGTTACTAGTCTTCAGCTGCTCCCTGATAAGAGGATTAAACTCCTATGCAAATCTCTTAAAGGCATTTTATGATGAGGGGCAGTGAAGTTCTTCAGTCATTAACTATCCTAGAAGCATCAGAGTAGCTTGAATGTAACACACTGGGTGTGCTGCACAGCTGAGTGTTTGAGTTATTTGTTTTTCCCTAATACCACCATTGAATTTGTCTCCTGTTGCAGAGACGGGAGGTTATTGTTTAGAGCCTGCTGTGTGTAATTTGAACTCTTGGTTCTGGCAGTGTGAAAGTCTTGGCTGAGTTTGTGGGAGAAATAATGTTTTTTCCACAAACCCCACCTGAGGAGAGCGATGAGTTAGGGAGTGGGGACTCCTCAAATGCCGCTGGATCAGGCAAGGGAGGTATGCCAGGGACTGGAACATAAACATATCATCAGTACGGCTTTCTGCTGCTACCCTTTTGTTTTCAGTCTCTGAGTATGGACATAAGTTGGATTACATGAAAAATTCTATTTTGTATGTGCTGATTTTAGTCCTAGCAAGATGGGAGTTTGGAGTCTTTTTAATGTTGCGTTTAAGGCCCACATTGTCAGTTCCTGCAACATTGGGAGTTTTATCAGCACTTACACAGTTTTCCGAGGTTTTCCTGTGTTTTCTTTTTTGACGAGATCTTTATATTTTTCTTAAACCTGTATAGTTGCCAAACATACGGGTTCATCAGGACTTCAGAAACTTTTAAAAATCTCACTTGAGTCTTTCTAAAATCAGATATATAATGGAGTTCTCTCAAGCAACAATCTATGTGTGCGCTAGAGCTATTATTAATGGAGGTTTTTTCCTCCGCCTTTGCTGCAGGTTCATGTGTTCTCAGTTACCTAACGAGGTACTGAAGAGCATCAGTATCATCGACAGCCCTGGGATTCTCTCTGGAGAGAAGCAGCGCATCAGCAGAGGTGAGTTACAGGGCTTGGGAGTAACCAAGCTCACTAAATTTTTTTGCTCTACTGAACAAATGGAGTGTCCTAATCTGCTGGGACCTTGTTTTAGTGATACTGAATGGTAATGTGTCCCAAACTTTAGTACTGCAGGCCCTACTAAACCCATGTTTTAAGGCTAGATGTAGGGTTTGGAATTTTTTGTCTTGAAAACTGGTGGGGGTTGGGATTTCTGTCACCATGCTGCTGTGGCTGCAATGGCTGTGATTATATGGTTGTTACGAACCGGTTAAAAAGATAAACTGGTTAAAAGGTTTCCTTTTGGTTCCCATAAGCAAAATTGAGATCAAATGAGACCAGATGCTGCGTTTCAAAACGATAAAAGTATTTTTATTAATTATAAAGCTAAAGCTTGGGGAAAGAGGAGGAAAAGACAGAAAAGTTAGAAAGAAGAAGCTAAGATTACTTAAGCATAGAAAATGTTACCAAACCACCAACTTGCTACCTGATAAAACATGTGGTGTATGTAGGGAAGGATTCCATTCCCCTCCCCTCAGACGCTGCCTACAGCATGGTTATGTGTCCTTAGAGAGAGAGAGGTTTCTGGCTTGACTCGATTCAAATCTCCTGTGGGGAGCTGGAGTAAGCTCTGCGCCATGCACATGTCTCCTGGCCATGTGAGCCGCACTGGATTCCCTCTGCAATGTCTGCTCTGGTGGCAACTTGGGACTTGGAGGAATGGGGCTTCATGACTCACGTGAGGATCTCCCTCTTGGCTGCTGGTTCCCTGGGGGCTGGTTTTTCTCTCTCTCTTGGCTGCTGCAGCAGGCACTCAGGCTTCTGGTGGCTTTTCCACGGTGGTGGTGGTGAGGGAGCAGAGGTGAGCAGCAGTAGGCAGAGTGAGGAGGTGATGGAGCAAGCTGCTGCAGAGAGCAGCATCTCTGCCCCCTCCTCTCTCCTCCTAACCAGCAACTGTTTTTAGCTGCTTTCTTATAGGGCTTACTGTAGGCTGGTGTGAGCTGGGTTGCCTCCATTTTGGCATGTAGCTTCTTGGGTATTTTAGGTGATAAGGGGGGCCCGGGGCATATTGTTAAAACACCTTTTGAGGCCCACCAGAGAGAGAACAGTTCCTTGAACAATAAGAAGCAAATTTTGTGTACTTGCAATTATAACGAAGACCTTACAGTGGTCTGTTGACTAACTAGTATTTCGACACTCCTGAATAAAAGCTTTATTTTTGTAAATTTAATTGCTTTCCACAAAGTAATAAATAGACTCTTATATACACCACTGAGGTTCAAGAATTAAGAAATGTTTCATAATAGCTATAGGTTGATCATGTCTAAAAAATGAGGGGGTGGGGCCATAAATAAGGTGGTTTTATTCTGAACACAGCTTCTAGTGCAGCTTCTTAAGATTACTGTCATACCATAATGTCATTTTCAGTCAAGAGTTACAGGAGGAACAGAGAATGAGAGTATTTTTAACAATATTAAAATTCTGCAAAGAACTGAATACTGTTTAACAAGCTGTTCAGGAAATTGGCCTGTCTTTGAGAAACTATTAAACAAAACAGCATAATGTAAACAACTCTCTTCCTTGCTTTCTTCAGCTGCACTTAAGTGCATGTCAGTTTTCTGTTGAGTGGTAAATAGTAGTGATCCAGGGTGTGGTTTATGCTGCCCTCTGTTTCCAGACTTTAGTTTAAGAAATGGAAACTTGTGCTTCATGTCTGTGTGAAAGGAAACAAACAGTTCGTTATCATATCACACCTAGGATTTTTTGAGGAAATGCTAGTGTGAGCACGATATATGGCAGCTGTGCAACAACAGGCTTGTCTTTGTATTACACTGTATTAGGACTGTAATCTAAATTATGCTTGCTTAGTAAACTGGTCTACTAGATGTTTCTGGATCCTCTGTTTGGTGAAATTTTAGTGACATTTTCTTCCTCTTTATTGTTCATGTAAAGCATTTATTATGAGAAGAGTGCTGTGATTTCCTTTAGGTGTTGGTGAACTAGTAGAGATGAGCAGCACGAGTGCTTTGTGTCTGCAAGCAAAGGCTTGAATGTTGTGAAGCCAAAAATAGAATAAATACTGCGTGTAGGCACTCTTATTTCTAGACAGAAAAACTGAGTGTGTAATTAAAGATCTTTAATCCTGAAGAAATCTTTGCATAAAATGCCCTCAAAATGTTTATCTCAGTTTACAGAGATAAACCGAGATAAAATCAAAGATACTCTTAAATCTCTTAAATCTTTTAAATCTTCAACTTCTGCTTCTCCATTGTGGATTCCTATTATCTTTTTGAAGGAAAATTAGGTGGATCTTACTCCTCTGGTTGTTAAATCAAGAAAATGATCCTTGGCAGCATTCAGGTCTCTGTGCCGCTTTCATAGTATTATGGAAGAGAATATGAAATAAGCAGAAAACTAGAGTATCATATTAATATGCCGCAAAAAAAGTGAGCAATTGTGTAACCAAATTCAACACCATTTGAGATTCCTGTCTGTATCAGTTTTATGTGGCCAGGTTTTGGTAGTGGTGGGGGCTACAGGGCTGGCTTTTGTGAGAAGGTGCCAGAAGCTTCCGCCATGTCCAGCAAAGCCAACACCAACTGGCCAAGGCAGAGCCAATCATGAATGATAGTGATGCCTCTGTGATAACATATTTAAGAAAGAGAAAATAAAAGTTGTTAGGCAGATGAAAATTGCAGTCAGAGAAGAGCAGAGTGAGAACATATGAACAACAATGCAGACAGCAGGGTGATGCAAGGATGGGCAGGAGAAGCTCCAGGCTCTGGAGGGGGGAGGAGGTAGAATTTGAAAGGAGGTGGAGAGAAGAAGGCATCTTTAAGATTTATTTGACTTCTCATTCTCCTGCTCTGAGTCTATTAGTAATAAATTTAATTAATACAGTAATCCCTCAGTTCTTCGCAGCTCGAATTTCACAGCTTCAATTCTTCATGGTTTTTTTCCCGCAAAGTATCTTTGTCTTCCCATGGTCAATTGTGGGGTTTTTCCATGTCATGTGAGCCTGGGACAGATGTGCATGCGCAGTCAGCGCCTGTGCTGCACTGGGGGCCAGGACTGGCATGCCCCATGGGGCAGGGGAGCAGCACTTTTCACTCTCTCGTGGACCACCCAGAGTTCCTTCCCTTATGAGTGTTGGAAAGGTTAAATGGTGGGGAAGCTTTATAACATGGTGTCAATGGGTTATTACAGTTACTCACCCCAGGGCCGTGGAGGGATGGGAGGCCAGCAGAGTGCCACACCAGAGTCCCGAGGATGTTGCCTGGTGGAGCCTCAGCACAGCCCCAAGCTGCCTACTGCCCCCCGGTGCAGCCTCAGCCTGGCCTTAGGAAGGCATTTTCGCCACACCGGGGGAAGGTGCGGGGAGACAGGAGCCTCCCCATGGCATTGGCAATACTTCCCTCCACTCCCCTGTCCCATCACAGGGTGTGGGGAGGTGCTGGGAATGCCCCCCTGTCGCTCCAGGACTGGAGGGGCAGGGTGATGGGCATGGCTCATTTGCATATGTATGAACCATGTCTTTGCAGGTTTCAGCTGTTGTGGAACTCTTCCAGTCCCAGACTGCTGTGCCATTCAAGGGATTAGTGTATCCCCATTTTGCATCTGTTTTGCCTGTGATGGTGGTCTCCCCCAATCCACATCGCAACTCAAAAGAGTTGAGACTCATTATATTTTCTCTCCTCTGTCCAGTTGCAGAGGGAAGCGAGAGAGCAGCTTTAGTGGTACCTGCAGTCTAGCCAGGCTTAACCCACTACACTTTGGAAGTATCAGACTTCCATGTGCAAGACAGTTGAGTTTCACTACAGGTTATGTTTCACTGGTAGTCCTGTGTTGCCTAAAGGACTATGGATCTTCATTTCCAGCTGGAATTGCTCTTTTGACTTAACCAAACAAGTGATTCTTGTTCCCTTGTTGTTCAGAAACTCTGTTTCTTGACAGTATGTGCCTTATCACTTGTTACATCCTAGGTGACTCGCCCTTTGATATGGTAGACTTTCGCCTAAGTTGACGTAGCTCAGTGATACCTCAAACTCTTAAATGTTTCACAGGCTTTCTAGATTGCATTTCATTATTGTTTTTTTCAATATGTTAAGGTTTGTCTTGAATGTGTCACTTGTCATAGTTCTTCTATCACAAACTTTATTCTCCTATATTCTGTTTGGTTTAAGCAGTGTGGTTGTACCATATGTAAAGTTTTGGGAGTTGGCTTTAGAGCACTGTTTTCTCTGCTCCAGGCTTTTAGGATGGGTTAAAGGTTTCATATACATTCATTAGCATACGTGAAATTAAAGACAAGGGCCTATGGACTTATTGCATGTACCTATTCCATGCTATCATGATTAGTTGATACTGGGCTCACCCCTGGCTGAAATCTTGCATAATCATACATTTCCTGTATATGGCTCTTGGGCTGCTTATACTGTTCCCATATAGGTGGTTTTTAGGGTACAAACTTGACTTGTCCTGTGACGTTACACACAGCAAATCTGACCTGCTTCCTGAAGGAATTGGTCTGCTTTCAACATACTTATGATTGTCTAATTTAGTGTGTTTTGAAGTTTGAGTTGCTTTGATGACTTTTTAAATAATTCCATGCAAATGTAAGCAGGATTCTACAAGATGCCTTCTGCTCTCCCTGAATGTGTCTCTGTCCGAGAAGGTTCTTCTTTGTAGAAGTGTAGCTTGTATCTAACATTGGTAAGCAACAGCTTTTCTTATTGGTGATGTCTTAAAGTGATTGATGGAAAAATAACGTTACAGGGCCTCAGTGTAAAACTTTAACTCTTTGCTGTTGGTGGGTTTTTCCCACAGTCTCATGAGCAACTGCTTAACTATTTGCCTAGGAATGAATGTAACACCTGCATAATGATAAAATTTGACAGGTATCACTAGGAACTAGGTGAAGCCTTCTGAGACCAAGAAGGGAATCAAATGTTCGTTTTCAGTTTTAAAATGCAGGAAGACAAAAAGAACCATGTAAAAATACAGGGCATACGTTATTCTCCAGCATGGCCCTATTTTTAACTCTGGAAAGCATCCAGGCTGTGGATGAAGGAGTTGATTGCTTGAAGGGTCAAAAATATATGGAGTGCAACGTTCAAAGATGTCTTATGACACACCTTTCCTGCTCCTGTTGTTGGCAGGAGGATGTGCGAGAAGCTTCCTGCCTGTCAGATCAGGGGCTGTGTAGTTGGCTGGAGGAGAGTGTGCAGATGTGTGCTAGAATTGTCCCCATGTCAGACAATGCTTATCCCTGTGCTGTTTCTGCATCATTATTGGTGATGTTCACAATGCCCATGTCGGACAGAAATGTGCATATGGTCTGCAAGATTTGGAAGGAACAGTCAGTGTCTGGCAGGATGCAGGATGTGGGGAGGAACCACTTTTAGGAAGAGAGGGGGAGGTTGATTCATGATTAACTGGCAAGAAAGCAAGTGTTTGAAGAAGTATGGGGCAAGAGCTCAGGGGAAAAGGGATATTGATTAGTGAGCATTTTTAAAACTGGAGTTACTTAAATATAGGTAATTTTCACAATTTAATTTGATAGTGAAAATGTAGTTATGGATTAAGAAAGGTAATGTATATAGCTACAGCGGTGTGTCAGGCTTTCCCTTGGAGTGAAACTGTAGCACAGTCCACCAACAGCAGTACAGTAAGTGTGTTTTCCAGGAAGGCTGGATTAAGACAGGCTTGCACAGGTTCACAGGTTATTCTGAGTTGGAAGGGACCCACAGGATCATCTAGTCCAACTCCCAAGCGAATGCCCACCCAGGGATCAGGCCCACAAGCGTGGAACTATGGGTACCACGCTCCATCCATCCAAGCCTCCCACCATCTAGACCATGTCGCTGATCTCCTCATCGAGTCTTCTCTTAAAGACCTCCAGGGATGGTGACTCCACCACCTTCCTGGGCAGACCATTCATTAATATAACGTGAGACTTCCAGTCCAAATAGCAGAAGGGTACATCTTTCCATGTGTGACTGATGTCTGTTTGAAAGACTGGGTAGTTTAGATGCTCATCCGTGGCATTGGAAAAACAGCAGACTGGGCAGGGTAGAAAGATTGCCCTTGTTCATGTCCAAATTGTGTGTTGTAGCCTTGGTTGTGTAAACCAGCTATGGGAGATAGGATTGCTCCTGCATTTTGCTCATGCCTGATTTATCTAGTGAGTGCTGTTCTCTGAGCTTGCAGGTTCCTCATTGCAGCACTCATTTGAATGGTGCCTCTCTGCTGTTGCTCCAGTGGTACCAGCCTCAGAGGTGGAACAACTGGACACTCTGCCTGCCTGTCTGTGCTATAAGAGGATGGGTGGACTCCATCAAACCTTCCAAATTCTTTTCTGAATTGAGTATGACTGTCAGCTGTCATGCTGCTGACACGTAAGAGCTCATTATCATTCATTAGGGTTTCCAGGGCTGGTAACCACATGCAGTTTATCTCCAGCTTTTTCATGTCTTTGACATGGCTTCATTTTATTCTCCTCTGTGGTCTCTGCTCAGCCCAGTGCTGATGCCCAACAGTTGCGTCTCTATCCAAGACACCAACTCACTCCCTTCTCGCAGCTTAGGTTGAGTTCAAGAGCTCTGCAGCGCAGCTGGTGGACTGCTGCTTTCGTCTGTTCTTTAGATTGGTACAAGGGTGACTTGTCGCTTTCTGATATGCATTTGCATGTAGATGTTCCACCAGGTGCCGCATATCTCACTATTATTGCCCTGTTGCAACTATGCTGTGACATGCAAGTGACATAGAAGAACTCCCTTCTACCTTTCTTCTAAATTTTTATAAACGACTCATGCTGGTTTTGATTAGATTCAGAGTGTAAAGGAAGAAGAATTCTCTTCCAGATGTGTGCAGCTTTCCTCCTTGCTCCCTCAATTTTTGTTCCACATTCAGCCCTTCTGGAACTGGTAATAGGAAAGGACTTTTGAAAGCCCCGGAGCAGCATTATCAGCTTTATAAGATACAGTATGTCCCCGCTGCAATGTGACCTCGCCCATTTGCAAGGAAAATATCTTGCAGTTTTACTTCAGCCACTTGCTTGGTGTCCTGGCCCCATGCCGGCCTGCGGGGGTGGAGCAATGGGTGTGGCCTTTATGCATATTAATGACCTGCACGACTTTTTGAGTTTGACGTTGTGCGAGGCCCTTGGCATGACCTGTTCCTCGCAAAGGGCAGGGTATAACTGTATATATCTCCTTTGACAGTTTGATGTCTTTGCTGGATTTTCAGTGGAGATCTATGTTTGGGGGGTGGGGTGCGGGAAGGGAGGAGGCAGGATATACAGGTAACGGGGGATATTTTCTTACTGTTAACTAGAATTCCTGGTTTTAATTTCATGTTATTTTTAGTTCTTAAATCAAAGGTTTAAGACAGAATTATTTCCTGTGTTGCTAAATATGCACACGTATGCTCTGTAACAAATTTGAAGGTTATTTTTTTCCTGATACTTTCATGTATGTCTGCTTTTCTTGATGTTGGCTGTAGTCAGGTTCTACTGGAAAGCAAAAACCCCCAAACAAACACCTGATTTGCTTTTGGCTTCCCTGTTGAAGACCAATAACTTGAAGGTAAAATAAATAATTACTCAACTGAACCAGCCTTAAGAAAAGCTAAGCAATTTTACAATGTTCCCTCATACACCCTTTTATTTTTCACTGTCCAGAAGTTTAAAGGTCTATCTTGTAAGATCAGAAATAGCCAAAGACATTCTGGAAGGCTTAGTGGTGGTAACAGAGCTTTCTTTTCTGTTGCCGTTTAAATATTTACTGCTGGAAGCAAAACTTTTGATTCTGTTTGGATTACTTTACACCAGTCCTTGAATTTTGACTGCTCCCTCTTTTAGGTCTGGTTTGTTTTGAAGAGGAGGAGGAGGAGTGTGATATCACCTCCCAGCTCATGCTTTGTCATTCCTTAGTCATGCAAGATGACTCACATGCATGTTAAGCTCAATACCACATGATCAGTGGTGGCTCTGCAGATTAGATGTGTCACTTTTGAATAAGAAGTTCCTGAACGCTCTTTGTTGTGTGGATTAAGTGCCTCCTGCACTTACAAAAGCATTTGGACAGGTGCTATGAATAGGCTTTCCTTTAAAACATGATAAAGCTTGTTTCAGATAGTCAGAAAGGTCACTGCTTGTGTTTTGTGATCTTTCCTGTCCTCAAAGCTATCAGCAGTGCAGTGATATTACATGTAAATTGTATTTTTGAATCTGCTGTGGCAGAAATAGCAGGAAGTATTGCTATGCATGGAGAGATGAGTCTGGAAATGCTTTTAAAATCCAAATGTTTCCAGTTGCTGACTTGTGTTGGAGTGTTGCACCTGCACCATTTTCCTTGTTAGTTCCAATAAGCAGTGCTACCAAAGTGGCCAATATTAGCAGTGATGAAGAGAGATTGTGATAAGAGGCCCACAGTCCTGTTTAGCTTGCATGCTCTGCTGCAGCCAGAACTCCTGAGAAAGGGGGAACATGGGTGTGAGACAATAGCTCACAGCAGCACAAAAGATAGTGGTGTAAGAAATGGGTGGCAAGGTCAAGAGAAGGGACATTGATAAAACCAAAACCGGTAATAATATGACTGGTCTAAGGAAATGCAGAATACAGTTGTCCTGACCTCACTGTCGACATATGCTGTCCTCTGGGCAGTCCATCTTCTCTTTTCCCCCACATAGAGGCTATGATCCCCTTGTTCTTTATCCCCAGCCCTACCTTCTCTGATACTCACTTTTCTGAATGGTAAGACTGTTACAGTCTGTTCTTCCTTCAGGCTATGACTTTTGCCAAGTCCTCCAATGGTTTGCTGAGAGGGTCGACCGCATCATCCTCCTTTTTGATGCCCATAAGCTGGATATATCTGATGAATTTTCAGAGGCTATTAAGTCATTCCGGGGCCAGGATGACAAGATTCGAGTGGTGCTTAATAAGGCTGACCAAGTGGACACACAGCAGCTGATGAGGGTCTACGGTGCACTCATGTGGTCCTTGGGAAAGGTGATAGACACGCCAGAGGTCCTACGGGTCTACATTGGCTCCTTCTGGGCCCATCCGCTCCGAAACACTGAGAATCGAAGACTCTTTGAAGCTGAGGCACAGGATCTTTTCAAGGATATCCAGAGTCTCCCACAGAAGGCTGCTGTGAGGAAACTCAATGATCTCATTAAAAGGGCAAGACTTGCAAAGGTAAGAAAAGATAAGAAAATTGAATGAGCAATCTCTACTGCTCTTTCATTATGTCCTTTCTCACTCTTTCCAATCTTTCCGTAATAAATGTGTGTTTTTAGCAAATTAATTGAATTGTCACTTTTTCAAGGAAGAGGTAGCCATTCAGAATATAGAAGCAAGTAGGAGAAAATAAAGACTTGTACTGGGTTGCCTCCCTAACTCTGGAGAAGGAATTTGATGGATTTGGGGCCATTAAAGTTATTATTGTGAATGAATTAATGAATTAATGTGAATGAATATTGTTGTGAATGAATATGTTGTGGTGAATTCTAATTTTTTTTTACATTGTGCAGCAAATTAGTTACTTTTTGGATATAAATCACTTTTATGACCAAGTAGAGAACTCTTTTTAAAAAAGGAAAGACGGGAAGGTATTAAAAAGACACAACGAAAACCATTCACATTCAACAGGCCATATGCTTTTTTTTTATATTCCTGCCTTAATGCATACTGTCAATCAGCTTCTGTAGAAAAACACTTTGACTAAAACAATTTGTTATACCCTGGAATACAAGGCTGATTAAAAGAGATGTGCTTCTGTGTTATTAGATTGAAACTTTCAAGCCTTTCAGATTATACAGTAATCAGTTGAATATCGCGGGAGGTCAGTTCCAGAAAGATGCCCCAGTAAGAAAAATCCACAAATTAGCGATAAATACAACAAAGACTGCAAATATGGTAAAGACACGAGAAAAAAACCCCGCTATGTATGGAACCCTCAAATGGTGAATCGTGTAGTAGCAAGGGATTACTGTATCTTCGTTCCCATTCACAGAGACATTGGGTGATACAGGCTTTGTGTCACTATATCCAGAAAAAACGATCTCTCCTTATCCAGGAACATGAGTTATATGCTCTACCGTAGGCACACCCTGTCACTATTCTTGTTGGTTTCTGCTCTGGAGGAGTGCATGTGTGGTCTATAACTTACAGTTACTAACTCATGTGCATGGACAGGCTGTGACTCAATGCTGTTCTACAGCTGGCTGCTGACAACTGTAGAGGGATGGTTAAAATCTAAAGGGGATGGGCCCTTTAAGAAACTGCACAAACACAGGCTTGAAATTCTCGGGTAGTTCTTAACATGTCCTTGAACAACCGAGATAGAAGGAAGATGTTTTGGACAAGAGTTTAAAACAACAGGTGTTTGCTAGTAACTGCAAGGAAGGAAAAATGCTTAACAAGCATGAGTTAGCAAAAGCATGGCTTATGCATGGGTCGCTTTGCTTAGCCAATGAAACACTAATTAGTACGCGTGAACAGTAGTGATAAACCAACCAGCTGTTACAATCGGGCATGTGGACAGCTAAAAAATGCTATATATTATCTGCTTGAATGCTAAATAAACGGATCAAGATGCTTAACTCATACTGAATCATCGCTTGATTCTGGAGTCCTGTCTCCTGTCAGACAACCTGTTCAATTCTTTTGATGGGTCTCTACTTATCTTGCTTGGATTACTTGTGAAATTATCCCATTGATACATTAGAAAAAAGTTCTTCACAGAAGGAGTGATTGGCCATTGGAAAGGGCTGCCGAGGGAGGTGATGGAGTCACTGTCTCTGGAGGTGTTTAAAAAAAAAGACTGGATGTGGCACTTAATGCCACAGTTTAGTTGATGAGGTGATGTTAGGTCATAAGTTGGGATTGATGATCTCTAAGTTCTTTTCCAACCTCGCTAATTCTGTGATTCTCTGATTCCCACAATAGTTGGTGAGGCAAGTGGGTTACAAATCTCTACCACTGAGACAGCTGGACCAGTATGGCTGGAGTTCCATATAGTATGTGTTTTTGGGGGCCTTGCTTTTTTCTCTGTATTGCTACTCGTTAAATGAGTTTCCCTTCTCTTTGCCCCTGAAAGGAATGCTGAAAGCTGGGAAAAGCTAGTTGATAAATTACTGTTCATGTAAACACAAAGTCCCAGAAACAGTACTTGATAATATCTTCTCCTTGAGATGACTTAGGGAAAAATATTTCTGTTTCTTTTTATGGCATGAGTGAAAAACACTAATGTGCAGTGTAGGTAAACAGTAGTCTTGATTTTAGTTTTGCTTGTTCTTAGGTTCATGCATATATCATCAGCTATCTGAAAAAAGAGATGCCCTCTGTATTTGGAAAAGAGAACAAGAAGAAGGAACTGATCACCAGATTGCCAGAGATCTACATCCAGCTGCAAAGAGAGCACCATATCTCAGCAGGGGACTTTCCTGAAGTTAAGAAAATGCAGGTAAAATGATAGAGTACAATTCCACTGAAATATGTAGTACTAATTTTCTAACAGGATTTCCAGAATGGATAAAGGGAGGGCAGAGTATCTCAGTATTATAGCTCAGGGTCTTCAGCAATAGGGCAGTTCAAGTGAGTCATGATAGAGTGACTTGGAAGCGCTGCAGAACAACAACAACAAAAAAATCGATAATTTGATTAATGTGCATTTGCTGATACCGGACTACAGAAATTCCCATGAGGAATCTGAACTTCCATCCTTTTTGTAAGCATTTGGTCCCTTATGGCAGGTGATAGTAAAGGTTTTGTGCAAATAAAGTGGCAGTGAACAGTCACAGGTTAAGCTGGCTCTTGTTTTGCATCCTAAATGTGGTTATGTATATAATTTTTGTAATCCTGTCACATGTTTGCGTAGCTGAAGATGTCCTTAGTCACAAGTTTACTCTGTATCCTCCTCTGTTCCTGCTCTTAATGATACTGTGTGCCAGTGAGTAATAAAAGCAATGTGTTTTCTGAAAAGTCCACCTTTAAACCTATCACTTCTGAAAATGGTCGTTCATTTCTTTCCTGTCCTTTTAAGCTTGTATTCTATGAAGGAGAGAGAGAAGTTTCCAATTTACACTCACAGTTAAGTTTTAGATACCTTTTATATCTTCTTCCTTTGATCTTTCTACAGTCTTACAACCAACTTTGTGATTTTTTACCTTTTTCCTTCTGTCCTCTGATTTGAGTTGTTCAGAGAGTATCCTAGAGAAGAACAGCTGATGTTGTGTTAACACTGCTTTCCAATTTATTCCTCGAGCCTCAATTTGCAATTTTTGGATCTCAGATCATCATAGACTTCTTAAATGGCCTTTGAATTAGAAGTTAATTCATCTTGGAAGCAGAAGAACAAGACATCAGGAGCCTGCAGTTTGGTCTGACCATGGATTAGTCATGAGTGTGGAGGATGTTTTCCAGAGTGATGCTA
>WEKX01023053.1:65148-122771 GCA_013390025.1 Pitta sordida | reverse complement strand
CTTGTATGTTTTTCTTGTCATTCAGGCATATCAACTTTATTTGTTAGACCTAAATTAGAAGCCAAACTAGCCTTAGTGCATCTCTGTGCACTTTAGCAGAGCTGTGAAACTTGACCCTGAGTCTATGTGACTGTACATCTGCAGAGTAATTATTTTATGTGTAATTTATTTTTGATTGAACAGAAAGTAGTCTATAGGCATTGCACGTGTGGGGGGAAAAAAGCTGCAGAAGTAGTAGTGTGTGCTTGTGTGTGGGTAGTGTCTACAGTCAGTAACAAATACATACACTACTGACTACCTTAGCAGTACTGACTAGCTTAATAAGGAAAGCCACCAGGGAAAAGAATGCAAGCTTGTGTATTGTGACTACTGTAGTGTAAGCAAAGCCTAGAGGATCTGAGAAGTTGCTAATATTCTGACTGCCTTACCTTGGTTTGCGGCAGCACAGGGTTACGGGGGTTCATCCATGTTTGAGTTCCTAACATGTGTAGCTTCCAGAGGTGATGCTCCAAACACACTGGAGCTATGTAATCCTGTGCCAGTAGAAATATTCTCATTCAGTGACAAGAGCAGGATAGTTTCAGTGGTTTTATTTTATTTTTCTAGTTATATTAGTAGTAAAATGGAGAACACAGCCTTTTCCTCAGTATGCTAACTTGGTCTTAAGGCAGACAAATTGAAATACATAATTTTGATAAGTTAAAGTGTTTTGCCTAGATGAGGTTGCATTATTTTGCTTTGTTTTCCTGTAGAAATTGGAAGGAGAATATACGAAGCATACATAGGAGTAGAGGTGCATTTTTTCTAGCTGTTTGGAGGAATGGAAGTGTTTCGCAGTTGGCATGCAGAGCTACATAAATGTATTTTTAGGTATATGGCACAGTGAACTAGCATTGCACTTAGTTGACAGAAATAAAGTACATTTCATGTGAAATTTAAGCGGCAGTTTCTTGCACAACTAAACTGATGTAATAGGTTGCTGTTGCTCAGGGGAAGGGATCTCTTTTCTCACTACCTCCTCACAAATCCATGGGCCTACCCAGTTGCCTTGCTGGCTGACTGGCTTGTTGGATTCTGCAAGCCCATTCAGTTATCTAAACCAGCCACATACAACCATTTGGATATGGAGTTCTATGGAGTTGGTGAATCCATGTGTTAGAAGCATGAGAAGTGAGCAGTATTGCCTTCTCTCATGACGTTGCTCTTTAAGTAGTTATTGGTAACAGCAGTATGAGGTAATCTTCGGTGTTCAGTTTGTTACTAATGTTTTCTGAAGAGACATGAAGATGTTGGGTTTCTTGGCCATTTTATGCCTAGGATTTTAATTACATTTTCTGCAAGATCATTCAAAACTGTCAGTAATTAATCCTCTGAAATGAGTGCCCACTGATGCAGTCTACTTCCCTGAAGCCAAAGTAGAAACTGCTGCTTTTACTTCTTGTCCAACTATTCCACAACACAGTTTTAATTTTCAACCCTAGTTCTGTTCCCATGAAAATTAGGAGGTTTTGTTGTAGATTGGAACAGGAAATGGGGGGGCTACTGCTCATAACCACAATAAGGGACACCAAGAGACCTTCAAAGTTCTAACAGCTTGAAATTGAGTTTACAAAGATTTTAAAGTCAGGACAAGGTCCCAGTTATTAGTTGAGGACAGTGTGAATTTGTGTGGAATCTGACCTCAAAGCAGCAGGAATCCAATTCCTGGCTTTCATTGCTTTCATAGCACTTGAAATGCACCCTTTTCTTTTTGTCACTTCCTTCCCTTCACAATGTGCACTAATCTTGGTGGCTCTTTAGATTCTTGGACCTCAATCAGAGTTTGAAGTATATGTTTTGATGGGTATGTGTAACTTAGCACTGAAAGAATGGACGTGAACTTTGTTTTCTATTTCATATGCTCACCTTTTCTAGTATTTTTGTTAAATACTGTTTTCACTTCACAGGCACTAATTTTTGAGGAAAGACTTGATCTGTGCAGTGTGCTTCAGTTTGTCCAGCTAGGCAAACAAAGTTGTAAGTTCATTATAATTGCACTTTTATTACACAATAAATTCTTGCAGATACTGTAATATATTTTAATATGCTTTGTAATCATTTTTAGAAAGCAGTGATAAAAATCGCGGATTTAATAAACTAATATTAATCTACCGGAGACTTTCTTTTGTGTATTTCTTTCTGAAAATAATCTTTCCATGACTTGCATTTTATAATCCTGCTAATTAAAGGTCATAGGCATGATAGCTGTTCAAAAAAATCCAAGGGCATCTTCCACACCATGCTACCTACTACCTAAGAATAATCAATTATGTCAATAGAACATTCATTGTCATGTTGTGCTGAAATTAATTCCTCCTGCCCTTCTATTTACTTCCACATGTAGCGTATTTGTAAGGGCTTTGGGGCAGACACAGCTCTGGGTTTCTGTGATCCAAGGGTCTGCCATGTGCTGCACATGTGCTGTAAGTGCAGAGGACTTTCTGAAAGCTTGGCCCTTGGGCTTATCTGCCTGACTTGGATAGGAAACCCTAGAAGAAAAAGTTTGCTCTGACTTTCTTAGACAGATGAACAAATGCATCTGCTGAAGATGCTTTCCTTCACTCAGAACTCATGGCAGTAAGCTGGAAATAAATACCCAAACCTGGCAAACACCTGTTGTGATCAAAACAGGAGCAGGAGGACAAGGGGTTTGTTTCATTAAAAGTGTTGAGAAATATTGTATCTGTTTCAGACCTCTGAGGGAAAAATATGGATGGAAGCCACAGGACTTCATGCTAGCATGGATTTTTGCCTGGTGATAGACTGTGGACTCAGTTTCTTTCTGATACAGTGAATACTGGCACCTCACTAATGCCAGGTCTAATTTGTTCTCTTACGTATTCTATTCTTTGAAATGGAGCTTGTCCGTGTTCTTTCCAAGGTGTTGTTAGCTCAGCAACCCATATTCCACTTCAGTCTGGAGCTCTGACAATTTCACTGTATTGAAAGTAGCTCATGAATGTTATGTCTCTCACCAGATGCTGTATTTCAGATATACCGTAAGATTTCTATGATTACAATTTTTTAAATGTTTTAAACAAGGAACTGCCAAAACCTGCTGCTCATGCTCAGTGATTTCCTTTTCAGATTATTCTGTAGTTTCTTTCTCAAAATGCATTAATTTTGTGTCTAAACTGAAAGTAAGAAATTAGCAATGTAATTGCATAACCAGTAAGTTCAAAGCTTGTCAGTGTTAACCTACAGTGGAGAGTAATTGCAGATTTTCTTCATTTTGCACTACCCAGTCTTATCTCTCATCTGCTAAACTTTGCACCTTGTATGTTAGCTCTTTATACAATCTGTTTGCAAACTATCTTCAATCTTTCCACATGACTGAGACACTTTCACAATGAAACTGGGATGGGTGACCTGGGACAGAGGTGTGATTGCAATCAGTAATCTGCTGATCAGGACCCACCATCCTTCTGACTTTCTGGGTTTTAAGCAGGAAGTGTCAGAATAAGTTACCACAGGGATAGGTGGCTTGTGGTGGCCAAGCATTCATAGCAACATTGCCTTTTGATCCTTCGATGTTGGCTCTTCCTGTCGTTGTGAAGTAGAATTCACCAAATGTTGAATTGTTCACCTGCTAGTAGGGAATGTGGGTTGCATTAGACCATCTTGAGACAGGTTAGTTTTATGCTACTGATGATGTGTTGGTGCAGCAGTGGGGGACCAAACCCTGAGAACACACCATGGTGAGTGATTCTCTGGGTAGGTTGCAGTGCTCTGGCATTAAGGGTGCTGGAAGCCAATCCATATGGAAATCTCACGGTTTTGTTTCACTGATAAATAGACCTAAGTGTTTTATCATTGTGATATACAAACAAACCCCTAGAATACAGCTGTGAAGGAGAAATTTCACCCTCATGCAATGATCTTCCTTAGGAGCAATGAAAAAGAAATGGAAACATCTGAATCAAATAATAAAATACACTAGTTGGATCTGGTGTTGCAATTTCTAAGACCCATTTTCAGTTTTATGTTCAAAGTATTGAAGCTGCTCTGTCACTTGAAGCTTTTTATCTATGTATGAAATGGAAAGAGACTGAAAGTCCTTTGCCCCTTTTGTTCATCGCACAAAGCCTTTGAAGCTCTTATGTTAACTATCTTGAGGTTCAGAACCAGACGGAAAATCAAGATAATATAAACAGTTCAAAGGAGAAAATGTCTTTAACTCATGACTAAACAAGCAAATACAGTCGGATCTCCTATGTCGCGCACCCACGGTCTTAATTGGGACCCACGTAGCCTGACTGCCACGTTGAATGGCGGCCACGCTGCCACCGCCACCCATGCCCCCCCTGCAGCCGTCTGTACCGCCCCTGCTGCCACCCGGGCCGCCTCTGCGGCAGCAGGTTGCACATGCACAGTTGCGAAACAGGTCTCCTACATCGCTAAAAAATCATGCCGCTAAGATCTGAAGCTGCAATATGGGGGGAGCGAAGTACAAGAGGGCCGACTATATATTTTCTATTTCAAAAAGATGTCTGAATTTCTTCATGCCAGGAAAAATAAATCCATCCGATTTTGCTTTAAGCTATCCTCTTTTTCAAATGCTGCAAGAGGCTTCAGTTACTTTGAATTATGTAGTTCAACTGTTCTGCTTGAATTCTGCTCTGTGTTGATGTCATGTTGCTGCTAACCAGCTGTTCAAAGAGAAAAGCAACTTCTAGTTCAGACTAGAGCAAGGGGAGGCCGAGTGTTATAACAATGCAGCATCCCGGGATGCTGGTTTAGATCCTAGAAGCTGAGGCTCTATCTGCCGTGAAGAACCTCTCTGCCTGTGGGTGAGTGGCGCCTCAGGGCAACTGGTGACAGCCGTGCTGGCAAGGCAAGTACGTAACACGCAGGGAAAGGGGGTGACTGGAGGTGGTGAAATCAAGTCCTTTGAAGGAAAAAGCTGAGAGAAGTATATTTCTACCCCACAGAGTCAATATTCAGATGTTTGTTGTTTTAAGAGTATTAAATGTGGAAGCAACATGCCTGGAGATATAGAGGGAGAAGGGGGGATGAGCTGTCATGCACATGTTTGTACTTAACATGCTTATTTTCTTTGAGATTTGGGAAATCTCCTTAGCAGGGATCAGACAGAATTTTCACATACCTACAGAGCAGTGTAGGTGTGAATCATACATAATGGAGGTTGATGGCCTGTGCCAAACATTTCACCTGAGCCATGTGAATAAACTTAGCTCTCTGCAAGAGTATGATCACAGCTTTTGGATCGGAGCTGGCTTTGCTCAGTGGCAGCACAGAGCACAGTTGTACTAGCTTGGTACAATGAAGGACATGTTAAGCTACAGGATGGTCAACTGCAAATGGCCTTCAGTAGGGATGCTTTAACTCGTGAAGGCATCTGAACCCATCTGTGTAAATGTGTTCCTCTCTAGCAGACTCCCCCATCTTAGTGGACAAGGGCAATGATGGGATGAAGCCAGTGTTGCTGCAATGGAGAGCATAGCCGGGGATGATCTGGGAAGGCTCAAGGTCATCAGTCCTCACTCAGGTCAGGAGGTGGGAAGGATGGGAGTGGAAGCAGCAAACTCAGCATCTGCAATCTTTTGTGAGTCCTGTGACGGTCCCTTTTATGCTCTTTATGATGGAGGGAACGAAACTTCTTTGAGAGGAGCTGGGAATTCACATGCATGTTGTAAGAGAAGGACAATGATATTAATAAAAAAAANGTGGCGCCTCAGGGCAACTGGTGACAGCTGTGCTGGCAAGGCAAGTACGTAACAATGATATTAATAAAAAAATTTGAAATAGATAGAGAGGAAGTGTCACATCCCTATGTAGACATGGTGTTGCCAGGAGTGGGGGAGCAGAGGGAGAAGGGCTGGGGACAGAGGAATTTTGGGGCTGCAAACCAGGTTATTATGCATGAAGTCTGATTTCCACAGTCTGTTTCCCTCTTTAGCAGAACAATATTGTAGGCAGATAAGGAAAGGTGTTAAAAATCCTAACATGTCTTATGTGACTTGTGCTTTGCAGAGGGGAATCCTGCATCAGGGTCCTTCCTGTTAAGGAGATAAAAAACGCTGCTGCTATCATGAAAAACCACTTCAGGCTGAAAACAAGGCAAGGGAAGGGTGCTCTTAAGCTCTTCTCCTTCCTGAGGTCCATGACAAAGCTCTGTTTCTTTGCAAAGGCAGAAAGAGAGGGTCCATAATTAGCCTACAGGGATGATTTTTCCTGATCCCTCCAGGAAACTGCACACACAAATATTGTTGTGCCCTTCCTCTTACTTTGTTAGGGTATAAATAACTGAGGAAATGGCTTTATTTATCACTGTCACATAGGTGTCCACCATTTAACTTTGAACTTCAGGTAGATGTTCAGGAATTAGTGAAATTTTATACCATATCTCTGATTGCCTTTATCATAAAAAGCAGACAGTGATTTGCACATTTAATCATAGATAATAGTTAACTTGCAATAGAGATAAATGCCTGCATGCAGGGCAATTCATCTACTGTCCTCTGCCTTCTATTTGAAAGGACCCAAGGACATTTGCTCAACATGCTTAACTTATCTAACCTGTTCCAGATTTAAACTGAGAGCCTGTAAGCTTTATAAGAATGTAGGTAAAACTAGAAGTTAGTAGTGGATATCATCAACCTTAACTTCAGCAAGACTTTCAGCATTGTCTCTCATGAAATCTTCATAGGCAAACTCACTAAGTATGAGTTGGATGAGTGGATAGTGGGATAGATTGAAAACTGGCTGAGTGGCAGATCCCAGAGCGTCATGATCAGTGATACAGGGTCTACTTGGAGGCCTGTCTCTAGTGGTGTGCCCCAAAGTTCTATACTGGGCCTAGACCTTGACAGATTAGAGAGATGGGCGGATTCTAATAGTATGAGATTTAACAAGTCCAAGTGCCAGGTTCTTAACTTTGAACGTAATAATCTCATGCATCGCTATTGGCTGGGAGATAAGTGGCTGGAGAATGGTCAAATGGGAGTGTTGGTAGACCGGAAACTTAGTATGAGCCAGCAGTGTGCCCAGGTGGCTAAGAAAGCAAATGGCATCCTGGCCTGTATATAAGAATAGTGTGGCCAGTAGGAATAGGGAAGTTATTATTTCCTTTTACTCGGCACTGATAAGGCCACACCTTGAGTACTGTGTCCAGTTCTGGGCCCCTCAGTTTAAGAAGGATGTTGAGTTGCTTGAACATGTCCAGAGGAGGGCGACAAGGATGGTGAAGAGTCTGGAGAACAAGCCCTATGGAGAGCGACTGCAAGAGCTGGGGTTGTTCAGCCTGGAGAAGAGGGGCTCATGGGAGACCTTATTGCTCCCTACAGCTAACTGAATGGAGGTTGCAGTCCCGTGGGTGTAAATCTCTTCTCTCAGGCTACCAGCAACAGAAGACGACATAGTCTTAAGCTGCACCAGGGGAGATTTAGACTAGATATTAGGAAGAACTCTTTCACAGAAAGAGTGATCTCTCAGTGGAACGGACTGCCCAAGAAGGTGGCGGAATTGCAATCCCTGGAGGTGTTTAAGAAAAGATTGGATGATGTACTTAGTGACGTGATCTAGATAATGGGATGGTGTGTTAGGTAATAGGTTGGCAATAGGTTAAGTTAGGTAATAAGTAGTTCTAGCAGTATTTCACTGCAGCAACTCTCTGGTTTCTGGCAATGATGCCAGATAAATGTGTTCTCTTGTGAGACCTTGTAAGTGACAGAAAGGGCTCTCTGCTCTCATTACATGTCATCAGAATTGTCTTCCCTTTTGTTATTAATGAAAGTCCATCAATAGTAAGCTTTAGAATCAGCTGGCACTGCCAGCTTGATTCCAGGTTACCCTGCTATCAGTGGGTATCTGTGCACAAAAGCTTCCTCAAAACTGCACTGACTGCTGAGCCAATTCCTAAGGATTCACAGTTTCACCTTCACATTTGCTGTATCCAAATTTAACCACTTGGATATTGCTCTGACCTTTGTACTCTCTGCTGTGCTTTCATTTTCAAATGCTGTTGTTTGGTTCAATTTTTCAGGTAAGAATTCCTTTAGAAAAGCAGCCTGGGATCAGACAGACACAATGCAATTGTGCAAGATGCTCTTCACCAAAACATGAGATCCCTGGATGAGTTTTCACTCATTATTTTTGAGCATGAAAATTGGGCAAGGCCTGTGGCAACCTTTATTCACTGTATTCTGATGAGTTATTTCCTTCAGATGAGGTTCATAGGTAAATCATAAATACTTGGTCTCTGTTCCTGAAATCAAAGGTCACTTTTCATGAAAACAGTATGATGCAGGTAGGAGTGAATCTAGTGGAGGTCATTCTTTAGAAAGAC
Source organism: Pitta sordida (assembly GCA_013390025.1). Classification (NCBI taxonomy): domain Eukaryota; kingdom Metazoa; phylum Chordata; class Aves; order Passeriformes; family Pittidae; genus Pitta; species Pitta sordida. The sequence goes on along the minus strand of WEKX01023053.1, from coordinate 114,424 downwards.
CAGCTGCTGAATCTTGGAAAGGACTACCACCAAGCCTAAGTAAGTGATTTTTTTTTTCTTGTTCTTTGATTTACTTTTGTTAATGTAATGTAGTATTACATATAACCAGTTTTGGCTCTTAGCACTGCTTTTGCATCCTGCAAATGCAGATGTCTATTACAGATCTGTCTTACAGTAAACATTTACCTAGACAGGGAGCATTTCTCATTTAATGAAATAGATGAGCTGCTATGTGAGGCTCAAGAAATAAGCTTCCTTTGCTCCTAAATGAAACCAGTTCTGTCATCATTCAGGGTGACTGCAATGCTTGGATAAAACCATTAAAACAAAACAAAACAAAAACAAAAAAAACCCCCACAAAACCCCAAAGCCCTAAAAAACAAATGAACAAACAAAAAGCCTGCTGAGGTTCTGAGAACCATTTGGCGAATTCAGAAATGGCATTATGATATGGACTGACTACAGGGTTATTACAGGGGAGTGAGTTAATTTCACCTCTCCAGCATAGAAAGGCAATTTTTTGAATACCAGCTCTTTGAATGGAAAAAGTAGAAAGTGCTGAACGAGCCCACAAGATAAGAAAATGTTTTCAGTCTTTGCTAAAGTCTTCTTTTCATTAGGCTTTCATCTACAGATGGAATCCTTCCCTGTGTTGGTGCTGAACTATCAGGTTTTGGTGCTGCCCTTATTTTGCAGAAGTCAAGCACCGGGAGTTGTGAAACATCTTCTCCCAGAAGAAATAGTAAAAGAAAAAATGCAGTAACAAATTATTGCTTCTGCATTTTCTGTATCTTTCTATACTGTAAGATGGCAAAATTATTTATACATATCAGAGCATGAAAAACTACCAGGCAAACAATTTCCCATTTGCAGTGGCTGCTGCTGCGAGTTACCTATTCTTGTCTTCTCATGCTAGGACAGATAATGTCTTCTTTCCAGTACTTTATGTTCTATGAATTAAAAAGATACAGAGCCCAGAAGAGTTTAGAACTTGGCTTTTGCAAAACAGACATGAATTTTGGGAAGCAGGTCATCCTGCTCCACACTGCCAGTTTGTCAGAGGTTTTAATTTTTCATCCCTTTCTCTCGTTCCAGTGGGTTGACAGCAGTCGACATCTCTCTCCTTCCCCGCCAACATAACAGGTTTCTTGGTTTTGCAGCCAGGGCAATATCCAGGTAATATTTATAATTATGGCCGTAGTTCAAGCAGATGATGTTTGGTAACTAAAGGTGCTTGTAACATCTTTAAGTGGATCTTACACTCATTATTTTTTAAAAAGTGATTGTCTTGAGTTCATAACAGCAAGGTCACTGCCGTTACAGATTTACAGCATAAACCAGGTGACTCCAGAAGAGTTGTTCAGTTGACCTGAAATCCAATTTATTGTAACACAGATTCTAAAGGGAAGGCTTATCCTTTCAAATCTTTCTGAATATTGAGTTTGGGTGCCGTGAGGAATTACAAGCCTGTTATGCATGAGGCAGATAAGTCTGTGACAGCCTAAGGAAGAGGGGGACTTCTTCCTGACATCCAGTCTAAGACCTCATTGATGTGATCATGGATGTGTCACCATCCCTACTGTAATACATGTGCAAAACCTGAACCACAAGAGGAAAGAATCAAGTGGGTTCCATTTCTTTTCTAAGCAGCTCTTTGATTTCTTTTGGAAATACCATAGTCTGGAAGCCCACAGCAGCTTCTCAATCAGTCCTCAGAGAATATAATGTGCTTTCAAGTACTGGAATAGAAGGGATTTGCAGATTCCTCTTGTCTGACGGGATCTAAGTTCTAAGACCAGTTCTCTGTCACGTGCTTCTATCACACCTAAGCAAGTTACTGATGACTTGCAGATAGTGGTGGTCCTCATGGGATCTCCACACTCGTGGGTGGAGACTGAGAGCAAGAAAGTAAACCTGCAAAGACGCGTNTATGTTATTTTAAAGTATTTTTTCCTGAATCTTGGCACTGCACACATATGCAAGCAAGGAAGGCCTTGACTAACGGGAGTGCTCCAGCCTGTATCTTTTACCTCACATCTGTCTCCATTGTTAATGTTACCCATCTGCTCTGAAATTAAACTTCACTTTTGTAGAATGCATAAGCCTATCACCATGTGATGTCCATTATATATTGATGATCCCCTCAGAGGAAGTTCCTTATTTGCATCTTTTTCCTGTGAGTAAAGCATCTGCAAATATCTGAGTTTTTCCCAAAAAATACTCAGTTCTTAGTTTCCTATCCAAAAAACAAGACTTTCTGCTTTGTGTAATCAGTTCAGCTTAAATTGCTACTCACTAGCTCTGAAATAGTAGGTTTAATTCTAGCAATTTCAGACTTACTGTCATGCAAGTACAGGCTAGTTAATTTTCAGTAACTCTCATTCTCAAAAAGCTTCGGAGTTAGTGTGCGGTCAATTTGTGTGTGCAAGGTAACTCCAACATATTCCATGTCTCCAGACTTACTGTGGATAAGCTCATTTCAAGCACAAATGATGTAACTGTGGCACAGTAGGGAATGACATATTCCAAAACCAGTTCCCTTTTCTACAGTCTGTGCATGATACGTAGTAGTGAAAATGGAACTTGAGGACACCATGCAGGACCAAGCTTCTTGGATCTATTCTAGCTCATTACTATTACATAGTGTTTCAGTACTAGATGGATTTTTTCAGTGTAACGTTTCAAATTAGTGATTTGTACAAATGCAGATGCAGAGCAAAATTAACTTTTAAAATTTTTTTTATTCTTAGCAGGTGACAACAAGTGCAAAACACACTTTCATTCTGCCTCCTGCATAAAGTTAGGAAATTAATTATGTTTAGCCATAGATAAGTAATTTCTCATTTTAAAAATACCTTTGAGTTCAAAGATTAAGATGTCAGTCTTAACTTCCTGCAATGTACTCATTCATGTATCATAAAAACATGGGGATAAAAGCCTTCAAGAGCATTCCAAACCATATACGGTAAGAGAAGGAGCAAAGACTGACAGGTTATCTAGGTTTTCCTGGCAATGTAGTCTCAGCTTACCAACACACACCTTAATGTGATTGGATCATACTACAGGGCACTGCGGTGGTCTCAGTTCCATAGTTGACTACTTCAAGTCTAGAACTAAAGATGCTGTTGGATTGAATTTGTTAAGCAATCTGTGACAAGTATGTTTATGAGAAAAATGATGCAGCAAATCTATTAAAAATACTACTGGGTGAGGCATAAAGCCTCTGTTTCCTTACAAAGATAAATGGATCTGTTCTTCATTTATTGAAGTGTCACAGAATATAAAACCTTTAACTTTTTTTATTGTAATATATCATAAGCAGAATTTTAAGTTTATTTAATATTCCAAAATAAATAAAGTTTGCAAATGAAGAAGGAGATTTTTTGTGGAGATAGTAAGAGAAAGTTGTACATTCTTGCTCCACACATGGTACAGACTTTTAAGTTGCTTTTACACATTCAGTGTTTTCTTCTTTCTCTGCTGAAAAGATCTCTGACACTGATTAATATTTGGTCAGGAATTAAAAAGCATGTGTCTGTTATGTCCTTTTTACCCCTAACATGTAACTACTCTCTGAATTAAAAAATACACTTCTGAAGACAAAAAGATTATTTATCATAACTCCTGAATCACAGTAAATTTTTGTTAGGTGTGTGGTATGGGTTTAATGTCACTTCTAGATGGCAAGTGGCATAAAGCCAAAAGGAAACACCCAAGGCGAGTTCTTGTTAGGTCAGAGTACACACTATGTCATGTTGTATCACCTAAGCACTGGGTGAACTTACTCCTGGCAGCAATGAAACACATTTTTGCAAAAGATCTTAATCTTTCACTTAATGTGAGACTCTGGCAAAAAGTATGGAGTTTCCAGGTGGTAGTGCAGGTCTAAGCAGGACATTACAAACTTTGTTGAGACTATGAAGTAAAAACCAAGTAATTAAATGGGATTATCATCTCAATTTTTAAATTAAAGGCTTTGCTCAGAATAAAAACCTGAAAAGATTAATGTGAATTGAAATAAAAAATGTCAGAACTTCCAAAATGTTTGATTTTGAAAACACTCAGGATTATTTACTTTTCAAAATATCTGAGGGTTTTTTCTTTATTTGCTCAATTGTGGGTTTATGATTTTGTTTGGTTGGTGATGCTTTTTTTTTTTACTTCAGCTTACTTTCACACATAATGACAGTCCTCCTACAAATCCATTTTTTTCTGGATTTAGATTCACCACTATTTGCGTATATACACTGTCATACAGAAGACTCAGTGAAACAATGAGAAAATATTGTTGGTTTATTACTAGAAATGAGAGGGTTCTGTGTGCCAAATATTAAGCCAGAGTCTATATTGTCTGACTGATCTTCACAGGTGAAGGTTGAGATAGACGATATTTACACAGACTTGAAAGATGGCATCTCTCTCATTAAACTCCTGGAGCTGCTCTCTGGAGAAATCTTGCCCAAACCAAGCCAGGGAAAGATGAGAGTGCATTTTCTAGAGAACAACAGCAAAGCCATCACATTTCTTAAATCCAAGGTAAGTTGATACTAGAGATCACAACAGTTTGTGGATGTTGTTAATTAACTGTAGTGTTATATTCATTTCAGTTTCCACCTTTAATACACAATAAGATATTCTTTGAAGACAGGCATGTTAAAAGAAAAAAATACTTAAAATTATTAAAAGTAAAAAACCCAACTCATCGGATTTGAATTTCTTTGTTATTTGAGTAACATGGTTTGTAATCAGCTAAGATCCCTCTTCTTTGGAAGAAACAAGCACTGAGTTCTATTTCTTTCCTCTCCTTAACCACCATTTTTCTAAACACCTATAGGAATTTTAAATCTTTGAGACCACCATCCACTTGCCAGGCTTTTGCTGTAACTCTTCCTTGGTTCACATAACAACTAGGGTGTGAACGTGGGAGCTTACAGCCCTGTGGCCCAATGGAGAGACATAAACCTAAAACCCTTTTCCTTAAGAACACCCTTTTCAATAAGCGTTTGTTACACCGAGTGCTTGGCATGAATGGTATTATACTGAACAGATATTGGTCTATTAGCAGGTGCAAGTAAAAGTGATTGGTCCTGAGAATATCGTAGATGGTGACAAAACCTTAATCCTGGGACTTATCTGGATCATCATACTTAGATTTCAGATTTCATCTATCAAACTTGATAAGGTAAAACTGTCTTTTTGACTGATCAGAGCATTTCAGAGACTTTGCAGAGTTTCAGGCCAGCAAGGACCACTTTGGTAATGTTTCCTGACTACTTTGATCATGTAGGTGTTATAATATTACCCAGTTACCTAGCAATTTCTGAAAGTGCTTGAATTCACTATAATTTTTCAAAGAGACTGAACACAGTAACTTGGAGATGGATAGGATGTTCATTCTTCACCCTTTTCTACAGATTTTTTACTGACTTTGACTTCAGAAAGTATTTCTCTGTCAACAGTTCTCTATAGATTTGATTTGCATGCTGCATACTTTTCTTCTCTGAAGAAAAATATGCTTTTTGAAATTATTTAACATATACTCTAAGTACATGAAAAATAAGAATCTATGGAAGTATCATGAAATCAAATTTAACAGTTTCTAACATTGGACCTGAATATATCATATTTGGTTTCTGAGTCCTACTTCACAACTAAGGAAGCAAATAAACTCAGCTGTGCTTTCCACTGTATTTCTACAAATCTTAAAACTTTTTAACACCTGCATTTCACCTTATAATTTCTAAGTTCATTCAGTTTGCTTTTATTTTAGTAGAAAACTTCTATTTTCATGTTAAATCTTTCTACCTTTATGTCAGATAGAGTCTGCAAATCATGACTTTGAGGGCATTTGTAAAAAGGACAAAAGATATACAAGGCAATCTTTTCCAACATAAGTATAAACTTGCTAATGCTACTTCCATTTATTGTTCACACTGGTTCCTCTTAACAGGAAGAATTTGGAGGCAGAGCTGATGTTCTATTTGCCAATGAAGCCTTATTACTCTGGTGTCAACATAAAACTGCCAGCTATTCCAATGTGAATGTGAAGGACTTCTCCAAAAGTTGGAGTGATGGGCTGGCCTTCAATGCACTCATACATGCTCACAGGTAAGATCTGATGGATCAGTTCAGGCAGGGTTGCTCATTGCTGTTTCTAGCTCTGGCACAAGTTGTTCTTGTCTGAATTACAGTGTTTTGTGAAGAAACTAAGTTATCTCTGCCCTTTGTTACTGAAGACTCTTTCTTAAATGGATTTTCTCACTCTAAGAGAGGAAGGACCAAAAGCTTCTGCTTCATAGTTTCTTTAGTTGGGCATGACATCAAATTTCCAAGGGAATATCATGCATCTGAACAATGATGCCCATTTGGTCTTAATCACTCATGCATATTCTCATTACTCTTTTTCTAAAATTACTTTCAGCGATTGGTTTTATTGTATGAATTTTGCGAGCATGTATCCCTTCTGGTTCAACTGTAACAGAGGAAATGACTTCTCAGTCTCCTTCTTTCTCCCTTCTCTGGACCCTTGAAAAAGTGTCAAGAAAACAGTCCAAAGCAAGAGAGATAAACCACCTATGAGAACCTTGAACATTTCTTTGTCCATTAATACTGTAGTTCTGCTACTTCTTACATGAGATACTACAGTCGGATTCTGTAACTTCCGCAGCTGAGAGTCACCTTCTTTTTCAGAACTACCTCTCTGTGGGCTTTGGTTTTCACCCATCAGTGAAGAGGAGAAATAAATGAAGGGCAGAGATTTGCTGGGAGTGATACTTCAATTTCATGAGGGACAATTTTCTTCCTGTTCTGTGGGAATGGGGCAATGCTCTTGAATGAAGTTCAGGGTCAAAGTAATTTCAGTGTTAGTGTCACATTCCTTAGTCTAATAAACAGTTTATGGTTTATAATTTATATGATTGCAATTTATAACAAACACATATCTTTCTTCTCCTTCATGTCTTGTTCTTCTCCTTGCCCAGGCCTGATCTTATCCACTATAGCTCACTGAGACAGGACCAGCCCATTAAAAACCTGAACAATGCCTTTGATGTTGCTGAGAAAGAGTTTGGAATCAGCAAACTCCTTGATGCCGAGGATGTGGCTGTGCCCTACCCAGACGAGAGATCCATCATGACTTATGTGTCGCTCTATTACCACTACTTCTCCAGACTGAAACAAGGCCAAACAATACAAAAGAGACTTAACAAAGTACGTACATTGCTATCTTTGGAAGTTCAAAGTTAAAAAAGTAAAGCTAACTTTGAGATGTGCAGGATTTTGTGCAAAAAACTTCAGGTGGAGTCACCGTCCCTGGAGGTGTTTAAGAGAAGACTGGATGAGGAGCTTAGCGGGGGTGTAAGGCTGGATGGTCCTGTGAGTCTCTCCTGGCTCAGAGTGGACTGTGCGCCTGTGAAGGATCTAGGTTTATATTCACCACTCTGGGGTATGCATTCGGTCTCTGTACGGGCGTTAGGTGAGGAGTTGGACTAGATGATCCTTGTGGGTCCCTTCCAACTCATAGTATTCTGTGATTCTGTGATTCTGTGAACTGAATCAAATGGCACAGCCATTTGAAAGACCTTGTATCTTCAGAAGCACCTGTAAACTCTCCAGTCTCTAAGGGGGTTGCAGTCGTCTCACCAAAAATAAAGCCATTTTTGACCTCACTATTTCTGCTTAAGGTCATACATGGTTCCAAGACAGTTTGAGGCTTACAGATCTCAATAATTGTGAGACATGACTACAGCTAGGCAAAAGCATACATAGTCAACAGTTTTCTTACTTAATAGGAAAGATGATCCCTTATTCTATGAGACTACTTGGGATTTTTATTTCCTATGAAAATCCTCATCCTTTCTTTCAAGTTCCTTAGCTACAGAATGAAAAAAACTACCAGAAAACCCAAACCAAACAAACTAAAAAAACTTAAACGACTTGATACCACCACCAATAAAAATTAGAGATTGCTAGATAAATTTGCTTTGTATTAATTTTTTATTCAATTTAGCTAAGCTAGATTTTTTCTCAGTTTCCATATACACTTCACCTCACATACAATCATGAGCGATATTAAAAACTTCTTGCATCTATTGACGGAAAACTGAAGGAATTTTGTAGTTGTTCCACTGAAGAACCCTTTCCTTACAGAGAATTTCTCTCCTACCTCCAGAATAATCTATTCTGGTTTTGTCAAAAAAACAAAGAAATAGCTGCAGAAAATCTACACATCCAGGATGAGTCCTACATGAACATCTGGACTTGGAGATTAGCCTGTGCAGTTGAGAGGGGGAATATATTGCTTAATAGGAGGCACAAAAATCAAAACTCAGGCTTCCCTTGTGGTGAAAAGGTGAAAAGGTTTTGCAAAGCAGGGTTTAGTTAGCTGAAAAAATTAGATGATCCCATAACATGGCTCCCCACAGCACCAAGCCTGTCAGAGTTCAAGAAGTGTCTTGAGGATACTCTTTGTCATATGATTTAGTTTTAGGTAGTCCATCAAGGAGCAGGGATTTGGACTCAATGGTGCTTATGGCTCCCTTCCAACATGAGACACTCTGTGATTCTATGTATTAGAACAGGATATTCTCTGAAGAGAAGTATTACATGGGAGCAGGACTTGGAATTCAGTCAAAGTTTGGGCATCAGTGAGAAGAGTGGCCAGTGGGATCTGACTGGTCTACACACAAGTCACTGGATTTTGGCCAGGAGACATTATTTATCTTTTGATAAACTTGAAATAGACCTTGAGTCATCAAGCATGTATTAGAGGAACTATAAGGAGCAAGTAAGCCGTAACTTTCGTATTACGTGAAGAATAAGCTTTCTTACTCTATCCTATTTCAGTTCTTGTTGTGTTCCACTGTTTCTTCCATTTATATTTATTCTTTCTTTTCTCTCTCTCAACTGCTGCTTTTTCTCTCTTTACCTCCTTCTCTATTTTTAGCCTGTCTCTAATATGACATTCCCGTCTTCCTGCATTTCTGACACACACAAAGGTTCAGAAGGAGAAGGAAACAGATGTTAATCTCTTCATGTCCTTAGTCTCCTCAAGTAGGCGGCTCTGAATTTACTAATAGGATTGGAAGGGAAGCCTGAATGTGTCAAGGAAACCTTTGAGTTCAGACTAAGTGTGTGACCAGGATGGCAGACAGAAACAACTCTGGGAGGTAAATCTCCTTTCCCTCTGCCATATGAGGTAACCATGCATTTACTAGGATCTTTCAGCAAGAACTGGGTACGATGGCAGAAAATACAGAAGGGAGCCCTGATGTCATGGGCTACTTTTCCTGCACTGAAGGTTGGTGCTGTTTTACTCCTCTTACAACACTGTGATATTTATTCAATGCCAAGTGCAGTTTCTGGTAGGTAAAAGCAGATTACCACTTGGAAGGACTGGGTCTTTTCTCAGTGTCATCTCCTTCACTAATCTGCCTGGCTGGAGCAGGCAAACTCCGTGGAATGATAGAGGTAGACAACATTATTCAGCATTAAACCTGATATCTTCAGGAGGGTTACTAAGTTAGGATGAGGAAAAAACAATATGAAGTAAAAAGACAAAGATGGAAAAAATGTAAAATGGAAAGAAAATATGATTTCGCTGTAACACACTTTATTTCATTATGAATTTCATTATGGATATTTGCTTCAATATTTACCTGATCTTGAAATAAAGTCAGATCAGGCCACAGATGAAACAGATAAATGTCCTGGACTTGAAAATTAGTATTGAATCAGAGTTACAACCCTTACCAAACTTCTGTTTGGCCATGAGACATTTTCTAATAATTTATATAATGAGGAACAGCTACAATAGAGGAGATTGGAAAAGGACTGTTTGACTGCAATCTACTGTGCAGATGTAAGTGAACCAGGAGCTTGTCAGATGGTCTCCTAAAGTGGTTAAGCTAAGAGGGTGTAATTGCATATTAAGATAGAATTGTTTAGGGTTTAGGAATGAGATGGGGGGAGGAAACTTGGGGGGTTTCCATTGTGAAACAAAAATTGGGAACCCTCAGTTTGAGATACTTGCTTTCTAGTCAGCCCATATAGGAATGCTGACAGTCACCACATACATGCTGTTTGTTCCAAAACTAACGGGTTTTTAAATAAAAACTGAAATGAGATATTAAATGATATTTATTTATTGGTGTTTCATGGAGGTATATTCTAGGATTTCACCTGGCCTCAAATGTGACAACTACCCCAAGATCAGTATAAAAATGTGATGACTGCTGAAGCTGCTGCTTTCTGTTCACCCACCTTGCTTCATTCTCTTTCTTATGTAGCTTGTAACTTTATATTCCCATCACAGATTGTGTTCTTCCTGAAGGAAATAGATGATTTGAAGCTTCTGTACGAGCAGATGGTCTCTGACCTCCTGAAATGGATTAAGCAGAAGGTGGTGGAATTGGATGACCGTCACTTCCCCAACTCTCTTCAGGAAATGTGGCTGCTCATGGCCAACTTCAAGACCTTCCGTACTGTCGAGAAACCCCCCAAGTATCAAGAGAAGGGCATGATTGAAGCTCATCTCTTCAACATCAGGACCAAACAGAGAGCCAACAACCAACGGCCATACTTGCCTCCAGAGGGGAAGATGCTGCAGGATGTGGAAAAGCACTGGATCATCCTGGAAAAGTCAGAACACAACCGGGGAAAAGCACTGCAAAAGGAGATGCTGAGGCTAGAAAGGCTGGAACAGCTAGCTCAGAGGTTCCTGAAGAAGGCAGCCCTGCGTGAGTCCTACTTGGAAGACATGAGGAAAGTGATTGGGAAGCAGGACTTCTGGCCAGAGAGTGTGGACAGGATGGAGGCTGCCAGTAAGAAGCTGGAAGCCATTGTGGCTGATGTACTGCCTAGGAAGGAACGTTTCACAGCTTTGGATGAAATGGCCACTGTTATCAGCCAGGAGAACTATCACGACAAAGATCAAATCATGAAGAAGTGAGTGATGGTCATGAGACTGTGTAGCGGTGGAGGTCAAAATTAGCTGAAATTCTGTGGTGTGGTGGAAGAAAATTAATTGTACCTATGAATCTTAGCTCTGCTCCTCATAAGTAGGACTGAAATGAATTTCTTCTTTCAGTCAACAGTTTCAGCAGATAAGGCAAATGCTTTGTCTCCTTCAACATTTGAATTTTTTCCTTCAATGATCAAACACTCAGATTGATTTATGGTGAAAGTTAATTTTAAGATTTTTTGTTGTTTATGAAAATATACCTAAAAATGGGTATATATTTTATATCTAAAATATACCTAAAAATGTCTAGATTTTAAAAAGTCTATCACAGTTGATATACTAGTCAAAATACCTATAACTACATTGCTTTGACCTTTTATGTGATTATGTCCTGTCCCCTTACACGAGGGTGAAGTGTTGTATGTGTTCTTTTAGCTTCTATAAAGCTGCAAACACTGACAATACTTCAGTACTGCCCGGAGTCTTTGGTCCAAATTGGCATTTTTTTTCTCTTCCTTTGCAGGCAAAAGAACATTTCAAAGCAATGGCAAGATCTCCTCGATCAGCTGAGGAAACGAGAACAATCCCTGGGTACAATGCAGGAAATTCTAGGCCTCCTAAGGGACATTGATGCCATTACAGAGGAGCTGAAAGAGCTGCAGGTACTGAGCCCTCTCCACTGGCACACAACTTGCAAGGCTGCCCGTGTGCATTCCTAGAAAAGCCCTCCATCCATGTTCCAGGGACTGGCTGGTGCCAACAGCAGACAAGCCTATCAGCTATAGAAAAATACAAAATTTTACTTAGATCCCTAACTGTGCATAGTTCACCATCACAGGTAACTACATGCAAAAACCCCCAGACTTTGCTATAGAGGCTCTCGCTAATCAGAAAGCCAGATATGTAATTACAGGGAGCGCACTATGGGTTCAAATTACACAGTAAAGATGGGAAATAATCTCATCAAAATTCAGAAGTGTAAAAGCGGAGGCGGAATAAAACCACCTCCTGTTTCCATTCCACATAGTTCTTCTGAATAACTTCTGGAAGTACCTCCAGTGACTATACAGATGGGAACTAGCTCGGTCTTTCAGATATGCGTATATGCTTGTGAGAAAGAAAAGTTCCACTGTAAATGTGTAGTGATTGCTTTTTACAAGAATTTGCAAGTATTGAGCACAAAGTATTTTCTTTAGCATGAGAAATAACTGGATTCCTATTTATTTTGTAATGGCAGGATGTACATATGCATTCTTTGTTCTTGCCTTGTTTTGAAGACAGAAAAATCGTTAGTACTACGGGTTGTCTTGTACCTGATTTGAAAGAGTCAGCATGCTATATGAAGTTGTGAATTTCAAATTAAGGATAAGAGCTATCTCCAAGTTATAAATCTTTATCTCCTGGTGTTAGTAAGTAAAGAACAGCTCATGGTAATATTGTTGTTGCAACCAGGATACCCTGAGGATGTGGGATAAGATTGGTGAGGGAAGATAGCATCCTACAATACAATTGACAATTGTATCCACTGATAAATTAGAAAGAGGACAGACTTATAAGCACTCGGTACCTTCATCAGTCACCAATTAAATACTGTGAAGTACTTATTTTCATTATTTAGACAGGCAATTATGTTCTGCAAATAAAAGAACACTAGAGTTAGAACATACCATAAAATCCTGTAAAATGGGATACTGTAGAATTCTCCAAATACAGATTATTAAGCAATCTGCCTACAGATGGGTTTATAGCAAAGGGATATTCATCACTCCCACAAATTCTGAGACCTTGAGTGCTTAATCAATAGGGATAACTGAGGTGCAGAAATGGATGCTTATTTGAGAAGAAAATTACTTGCACTGCACTAAATAGAAAATCTGGATCGTTGCCATTAACTTGTGAAATTGAAAGTAAAGTATAATTCCTTTAAATAGGCAGCTTTTTGTCACTACTTAGCTGACGTTCCTGGACATTAGAAGGAACTTTTTCACAGAGAGGGTGATCTCTCAGTGAAATGGGCTGCCCAAGGAGGTGGTGGAGTCACCATCCCCAGAGGTCTTTAAGAAAAGGTTGGATGATGTACTTGGTGACATGACCTAGATATTAGGGTAGTGTGTTATAAGTAGGATGGTGTGTTGGTAGTAGGATGGCAACAGGTTAGGTTAGGTAACAAGTTTGACTAGATTAGATTAGGTAATAGGTGATAGGTTGGACGTGGTGATCTCTAAGGTCTTTTCCAACCTTACTGATTCTGTGATTTAGAAGCTATGAAAGTCGACAGCAAACTTTCAACTGATTTATTTGTGCTAAGCCCCTGGATGCACACTCTGCCAATGCATTTTGGGTTTTTTCCCCCCTCACTTTGTTTGTAGGTGCTAGTGAGTTCCCAGGATTGTGGGAAGCAGCTCCTGGAAGTAGTAGATTTGCTGCAGAATCACAACTTGATTGACTCGCAGATCTCTTCCTATGATGGTAGATTGACACACATTAACAAGAGGACAGCAGAAATCAGCAAGGACAGCACGGTTAAACCAGAAGTGCTTTATGCAAAAGTTCAAATGCTTCGACAATTGTATCTGAACCTTACAACTCTGAGCAAGTTACGGTAGGACTGTGCTTATGGCTTTGTTCTTCCTGTTTAGGATGGCAAATCACTTCTTTAATTAGAAGGCACAGCTTCCCAGCATTTGAAATTTTTTCATTCCTCCATTTAGAAAGGCATCACAAAAGCAACTCATCTTGCCAATTCAGAATAACCTGTGAACTTCTGAACCTGTGATTGCAGTTGACTGAAAGCATCAGTTGCTTTCATAGATGAAGAATAGCTTCAATGAGAATTCTGAATAGCAAACCGTTGTCTCCTCATCTCCTAGAGAAAGAAGGAATTGTAGTTTTGTTTCTTTTGGCTTATTCCGTGAATAAGTTAATATATGACAAAGAGGAATTAAAGGCATTCAAATTTTTGATTTTTAAATTCTTAGTTGATTATGTTACCATTGTTTCCATGGAATCCTAATTCTGACTGACATACAATGTTTGTTTGGTTCAGCAAATCTCAGCTAGAAGAGACTTTGAAGCTTTTTGAATTCTTCCGTGACTGCAAAGAGGAAGAATCGTGGGTCTCTGAGAAATGGAAGCTAGCAAGAATGACAACTTTAGGGAAAGACGTCAGCCAGATTACAGCCTCTATTCAGAAGAACAAGGTATCTTACTTTGCTGGTCATAATTTGCTGGTGGTGCCTTGTCTATTAAAGGAAGGGTTTAGAACATCGGTGTCCTTCAGTTCAGTCAGTTACAATTCAGTTCACTCACAAGAAAGCTGTGAAACCACTCCTGATCTCAAGTGTCAGGACCAGTGTTTGGAATTTTAAAAAATGTGCAGGATAGGGAATTATTTTCGCCAAGAGAGGAAGGAAAGGGTAGAGAAAAAATATGCTTCCTACTGGACTAGAAGTGGGGCTTCTAGTGAAGGTATTTGGCTCCATATTAGCTAATTTCTGATGGGCAGGAAAAAGAGTTTACTAATTTCTTTTTTTCTTGCCCTCCTTTCCTGGCCAAGAGAGATGTGGGGAAAGAGAAAGATGGTAAAAAGAAGACAGATATCAACAGGCAGGATGAATAACATCATGTGACCTTACAAATCTGTTGCCACTTTGCTGTGACTTAGTATCAAAATTTTGGCTCTGAGATAATGCCTTATTATAGCAAAGAATCACTGTGAACAAATGAAGAGACGTGGGCTTGAGAACTTTCATAAGAAAACCAGGAGCCTCTTCTATTAATATGCAGTACTTGTTCCTTCTGGAAAGCATGAGACAGCTGAATTGATGGATGGCAAATGAGTATCTCATACAGAGAAGACTGCATAACAAGTTTCCTATCCACAGTAGAGAGTAAGACAGTGTGGGGAGCTGAGGGGGAATCATTTCAGATCTAAGGGAAATGTCTAAAGCATGGATAAGACATAGGGCTCTGGGAAATGTATGCATTACAGTAGCAGAGAGTAGGATCCCCTCTTTTCTCTCACTGGTGGGGAATGAGTTGTGCTAATATGTTTCCTGTCCTTGTGCTAGGCTCTTGAAGTGGAGTGCAATTCACGCAGAGCTATATGTGCAGATGTAATGAGGAGGGGCGGGGAGCTCAGCCAAAAGAACCCTGCACGCCAGGATGACATTCTGAGACAGACAGACAACCTTCAGAAACTGTGGCAGCAGCTCCAAGATGAGGTGGCTGATCGTAAAAGGCGCCTGCAGGCAGCAGTTCTCATCAAACAGGTAAGAGGGCTCTGCTGCAATGTGCAGTATGGGGAACATGGATATGGCTCAATTCTGCCCAATGCACCCTCGTGGAGAGCAACAGTGGCAAGAAAGACTTCAAGTGTTGGTCTTCTAAAAGATCTCTGGCAGTGAAGTCTCAAGCCTCCTGCAAGCTAGTCAGGCAGGAGATTTTGACAGCTGGGAGTTGCTCTACCAATGGAAATAACTCATATGATACTGTTCATGAAGAATGTTTTTAGAGCATGTGATTATCTGAATAATCTGTGATACAAGTGTGAAATACATCATGGGTTTAGAGCTACCTTATTCATAGCTTCACAACACCTGGGAGTAACGTTATGGCTACAAACTTAGTGGCATTTCTCCTTATTAATTTTGTAAAGTGGAAGGAGTTGGATGTGATACTTTCAGGATGAATCCAAATAGATTTTTTCCTTCATTCCTTCAGTACTTTGCTGACATCGATGAAGCAAATTCATGGCTGCAAGAAAGGCAGCCCCTTCTAGCCAGCAAGGACTATGGAAAAGATGAATCAAGTGCTGAGGCACTGTTACATCGTCATTTGCGCCTGGAGAAGGAGATTGTAGCCTATTCCTCTGAGATTAGACGCCTGAAAGAGCAGGCTGACATTGCAGCACAGCAAGCTCCAGCTGCAGTAAGTAGACCAGGGAATGTCTAACATTTTGTTGAAGAGTGTCAATTAAATGGTTTTTCATTATTTAAGATACAGTAACCCCTCAAATATCGCAGGGGGATGGTTCCAGAAAGATGCTGTGATAAGCGAAATCCACAAAGTAGTGGTAAAGAGAGTAAAGACACAGAAAAAAACCCCCGCGATGCGTTGAACCTGTGAATGGTGAACCACGAAGTAGTGAGGGATTACTGTATTTTGATTTTGACAAAATAGAATATTCCAAATTACGTTTTTAATTAGAATTGAGGTAAACTTTTAGGTAGCAAAGAAGTTCATTGACTGATCATAGAACCACTAGTCAGTGCTAGCAATATTCTCATCATATTAGTTCCCTCTACCAGTTCTCAGAAATACCTTCTCAATCTTTATTCTAATGAAACTATTAATTTCAGTCATTTTTCAAAAGCAGACATTTAGTCCAAACATCTTTACAAATTTTTTTTAACCCTGCTGTTGTGATGAACCATCCCACTACTCCAGGACCACTCATACCATCCAGGATGGATGCTTAAGGCATATGGGATGAAGTCAACCTCTGCAGATGCCCCTCTTTTTCTCCCATTAGAAAGGGAATTTTTGTCTTGAGATCATCTCATTTTGTAACAGAGTTCAGGGGAGATGATTTAATGACACATTTCATAGCTTGCTTCTTTTAGACTTGTATATTCACTCTATGTTTAGACCAAAAAAATTGAGCACTATAAGCACCATGTTGGCTCTTTCCTTTACTTCATCAGTCCAAAATTATTTTTATTGGAATAAAAATTTTATTGCTTTGTTATTAAATGTGAAAAAACATGTGACAAAATAGTCTCAATATGCAAATAGAAGAGTTGATTCACTAGGGCACTCACAGGCTTTGAAACTGAAAATGATGAGGTGTTTAAATATCAGCACAAATAGGACTATGGGCATAGCCAATTGCCTTGCTTTGTTGGCATTTACAAAAATAAATTTAAAACCCCCACAAACTAAAGCTACAGCAAAACAGTTTTTAGCTGGATACAAAACAAGATTTTTTACTGAATCAATATATTTTAAAATTATTTAAACTTCTTTAATCAAACCCAGGTTTTTTTCAGTTATTTTGTTCATCTTTCAGAATAAAACAATGGAAGCAGATTCAAAAAATACTTGAAATGTTTATTTTAAAGCGCTGGAATGCTGTGATTTGAACTAGCAGGTCCAAATATTCCTTTTGTGTGAAATTTTTATCCAAAGTAGAAATATTCTTTGTTAAATTTTTCTTAACAGATGGTGAAGAGGGAAGCCCCAGGTGACTTAAATCAAAAGACAACTAGACTCCAATTCAGTCGAACCTGGGCAGCATCTGAAACTGCATCCACTGGTACCTCAAGTCCAGATATTCATTTTCTTCCAGAGAACATCTGGAAAACCCAAGATGAAATTGATTCTCTTTACAAAAATCTACAGGGCATGGCTAAGGTATGGTATCCCAATCTGCTTTGCAGTTCACAAAATAAAAAGTCTACCATTAAAGTCTACCATTAATTAAAGATTTGTATCAAAACCTGGTTTATGTTGGCAAAGTTCCCATTTACATTCTAGTATTTTTTTAATTATTTCATGAAAAGTGCATTCTTTTGTGTAATCTTCCGCCCAAGTCCCACTTCCCCAGTGCTTACTTGCTGTAGGTCCTAAATTGGGGTGTCTGGCCTGGTACCAGAAAAATAAACAACTGTAACCTACATTCTCAACTTTTCACTCCCAGCTGCTATAATCATGCTCTAAAGACCAACAAAACCATGTTATATGTGATTTATATCTTCCTGAGACTATTGAGTTAAGTATTCAGTCAGCAGCAGCAAGACCCATAGTGGCCTTCTTACCTTCCAGGGTCTGAGCACTCTCCAACTGCTTCTCTTAGGTTTTTAAAGTATTGTTGCTCTGGGAAGAAGTATTGTGATCTTAAAGTTTCACATTCTGTTCTCTTTCAGCAGTGTTTGGGAAAACTACTAATTTACGACCTATGTATTGTAGCTTAAATGAAAGAATCTTTCTTGGTTTTTTTCAAATGGCAAAGTGTTATTAAAACAATATTAAGTCTTCATCTGTTTAACAGGACAGAAAAAAGGCTTTGGAGGAGATGATTGGCTATTACCGCTTCTGTAGCTCTTGCCAAGAATTTCAGTCATGGATGAAAGATAAAGAGAACATTTTCCGGACTCTTCAACCTCAAGCAGACAATGTGGAGGTCATGCAGCAGAAATATCAGGTATCCCTTTTCCCTGTTCACAAATGACGCATTTTAAATTAGTTTGACCTTGGGATAAAAGATAAAGTTGAGAAATGATGTTTTGAGAGTCTTTTCTTTCAACTTAGAGAGTCATACATAGATAGATCAGTTATTTCTTTCATACAGACTATGTCAGATCACTGAAGCTGATGTGATTCTGTCCCATTATCTTCCTGTGAACATGGTATCCTGTACAGATATCATGGTACAAAAAGACTATTTTTTGTGGTTTATCTTACATTACTTGAAAAAAAATGCCGAATGATGAAAAAATCCATTAGTGAACCTGCATTCCTGTGAAATGGGACATAGAAATCCACTTTAGTGATTTGGTGAGTGTCCCCATCTTTCATGTGGGAGACCGAGGGTTCAATTCCCCCCAGGGATGCAGTGCTGCTGTTTAAGAGTTGGACTTGATGATCCTTGTGGGTCCCTTCCAACTCAGAATATTCTGTGACTGTGAAATAGTCAACCTTATATGTGCATAGGTGTAGTGTGCACACTAGTGTAGTGCAGGGATCTGCAGGACAGCTACATGCACAGGTGTATGTGTTGTCAGCAGGCAGGTAAATGGAGAGGCCAACTGTGAAAGTGGGAGATGAGTGGATATAACATTGCGAGAATTGTGTCCATAGAAATGGAAAAACCTCAAATTCTTAATTCTTGTATCTCTTCTGTTTTAGAGTTTTTTAACAGAACTGGCTGCAGGGAAAGGCCAGCTGGAAGACATTGAAAACTTAGCAGTTAAATATGGAAAGGTCAGTCCCAGCAAATATTCTGAGATCCAGATTTGGCTGGAAGAGATCAACATCAGGTAAAAGTGCTACTGATAAACAGAGGATTGTCTCATGGGCACAGCTGGAGAGCTGACCATTGATACCTGATCTAGATGACAGCGTCATCAGTGGGAAGGGGGCTGCCCTCAGCATGGGTGTAGGCTGGCCCTGAGCCCAGTGTCATTCCTCCAGGACTAAAAGATGCTTCTAGGCTCTTGACATCAAGATATTTAAAGTACAGCAGTATGTGCATGAATGTTAAAGTACAATATGAATTTGCTCACAGTTGACAGTGATGTATTCAAACTAGTTCTGTCTGTATGCACTGTAGTAGCTCATTTGGTTACTTCAGCATCAAGGTGAGGACACCCTTCACAAACATTGGAAGGAGCATCAAACTATGTTTAACTTCACAAAGCATATTTAGTACCTGTTGTGAACATATTTCTGGCACCATGTCACTCAGTGGGAACCATGAGGCACAGACAGGTCCTGATGGTTGTTTATTTGTATCATGTTCAGTGTGTTCTGATCACCTGAGCAGGGTTCCCTTATTTGACATGGCTCTGATACCAGCTTTGATGTTCACAGGATCACAGAATCACTGAATTTGTAAAGTTGGAAAAGACCATAGAAATCATCGAGTCCAACCTCTTACCTAACCTCTTGCCATCCTGTTACCAACAGAGTCACAGAATCACAGAATATTATGAGTTGGAAGGGACCCACAAGGATCATCTAGTCCAACTCACCATTTAACACCCGTACAGAGACCGATCATATCATCCTATTATCTAGATCATGCCACTAAGTGCATCATCCAGTTTTTTCTTAAACACCTGTAGGGACAGTGACTCCACCACCTCCTTGGGCAGTCCATTCCGCTGAGAGATCGCTCTCACTGTGAAAATGTTCTTCCTAATATCCGATCTAAACTTCCCCTGATGCAGTTTAAGACTATGTCCTCTCGTTCTGTCTGATAGCCTGAGAGAAGAGGGCAATCCCGACCTGGCTACAACCTCCTTTCAGGTAGTTGTAGAGAGTGATAAGTTCTCCCCTTTGAGGAGAGAGTTGTGAGGAAGTGCTATTGTTCACCCTCTCAGCCCACTTAAGTCCTGATGAAATCTTTATACAAGACTTTTTCTGAACAGAAAAAGGATATAGTTCATGTATAACAATTATTATCTTTCTTCAAGATGGCATCGCATGGAAACTCTTAAGGAGGAGAAGGGCTCTGAGCTGATTGGAGTGGCTGATGTGAGAACGTTTCTTCAGGACTGTCAGAGCATAGGAGTACTACTGCAAGACAAGATGCTCTTACTCAGGGATCTGGAACCAGGGAACTCACCTGCTGGGCTGGAGTCATACAAGCGCAAAATATATACAGTTGAGAGAGAGGTCCTGGTGATAGAGAGGAAAATTGAATACTTGAGGAATGTTGCAAAATCGTAAGGAACCTTCTATTTATTTCCGTATTCTTTCAAAGTTTTCTAAGATCATGTTGTAAATTATGACTATAAAGAGAATGAGCAGTGTTTGAAGTTTTTCTTTCTAGCAACCCAAAGAAGGGACTTGCCCACTGGATTGAGATGATCTCTCATGAGTATGGCTGAGTGATTAGTGAAGTGATTGATTCCAAACTTCACAGCTGTAGCAGGATAAATACCACAGGATCGTTTGTGGCTTCAGTAAATTATCTCCACTATTAGGAATTACTTAGTTCACAATGTGGAAGTATCATTTATGTCTGAAAGTGGGTAACTGAGGGAAGCAAGGATGAAGGTAAGAAGACAGAGAATTGTGCACAGAAGTTTGAATTTAAAGTATTGATTTAAATTTTTTTACTTATTTGAGTTTTCTATGCATTCACAATGGGAATTTGTCACCTTAGCTGTCTTCCTTTTTAATGAAAATGTAAATATGCAAGTCTGTTCCTTTTCGAGACTATTGATTGGTTCAAACTCTACATGCCTGTTCATCGAATTGAATGTATTTTATTTCAGTATTAAGGACACCAACCCTGCAGAGAGCAAGGCCATCAGTGAGCAGGTAGAGAATATGGAGAGGCTTCTGGCACAGTTCAAGCTGGAGACCCGAAAGAAGCGGGATATTCTGCAGTGGGCCCAAAATCGACAGTCCTTTCTGCAAGACAGTCGTAGGCTCCTACTGTGGGCAGAAGGTGTTCGGGAGAAGCTGAGCAGTGAAGAAATGGGTCTGGATGTGGCTTCCACAGAGCAATTGTTGAAGGAACATCAAGACCTGCTGAAAGAAATTAACTCTCAGGAAGAAAGGTAGGAAGATTCTGTCAGAGTGCGCAGAGGGTGATGATATGACAACAGTATTGTGAAAATTAAATGTGTCTATCATGTATATAAATTATGCATGAGCATGATGTCAAAAGTTTATTCAAATGTACCTAAAACTTAGTGTCCAAAGGAGACTGCCAAACATAAAATCCAGTCAGCTTTTGCATACTTATCCTCATGGCTGATGCAGGGCGGAGGAGCTGTACATTTGCAATAGTAGTATTCCACAGGCTCTTTTGACACTCTCAGTTAGTGCCATATGTGCTTTATTCCAGTTCCCCCACTCCTTCTAAGGCCTTATGTCTTGTTCACCATAATTTTCAGCTCTTCTTCTGCACTGTTACAAATTTCCAGATACTGTTGGCCCTCCTCTCGCCTTTAATGTGAAACCCTACTGCTTATATGGGCTTTCTACTCAAATGGGGAAATCTCATTTCCTGGCTCCCATATGTAACCCTGAGAAATAAAACAACTGCATTTGTAGTGCACAGCCATGACCAGAAGCAAAAGAGTAAAATGGGGGGGGTAACATGGTGTATAGGCACTGCTAAGAAAGCAAAGAGCTGTGATGAAAGAGAATTCTTATTTCCTCATGCATTGCCATCTCATTTTTCTTTTTGACTCTGGGAAGATTTGTGCAGCTGGAAGAACTAGGCCACAAAGTAATCCATCAACAGCCCAGTAACACCAGGACCATAGACGTTCACCAATTCATGGAGCGGCTTGCCAAGGAGAGCAAAGAACTGCTCAAAATGTGGGAACAGCGACTGAAAAAGCTGCAGGATGGCCTGGAATTGCAGAAATTCAACAGGGAGGGAGACCGTATCAATGCAGCCCTCTCTGGTCATGAGGCCTTTCTCCGGGGGGGTGACCTTGGGGTATGTACAGCAGCTAATCTTGTTTTCTCCTATTTCATCTCCCCATCAAGGGAGTAGCAACAATTTTTTTAAGTAGATTAGTTTCCTCATTCTTATGGTCATGGTAGTTTCCTACTTGGGAACTAGATTTTCAGGATCTCATTAACATTCTTATATTCTTACTCATCTTAATGAGAACAAAGCTCATTGTCTTTGAAAAAATAATTTAGAAACAGAGTTGTAATTTGTTGCTATGTTTGTACGTCATACGGTTTATATAAAATTGACTCATCCATTTGGTGGCTAAACATTAAAAAAAAGGTTTCAGCTTGAACATAATATTTTTGTCACATAAAAATGCATGTCTTGTTTGTTTTTTTAAATCCAACCTTTTTCTCTTCATTGATTTAAGAACTTTAAAGCAAATGAAGGGAAAAAACAAATGCAGGCAAAATTCACAAGATCCGTGAAAAAGGAGGTTGTGGTGTCTCACTGTCCCTTATGTTTTCAGCTGAACCTAAACCATTGATACTTTTGGATCAACTGAGTGGAATGAAGTTTCACTTATCTTCAAACTTTTGTATTGCAAATCCATAGATGTGCCAGAGTGCTGTCATAAATTTAGAATGAATGTTTTCTTAAAAGGTGAAAATGCAAACATAATGGAAATGCAGAACAGAGGAACCAGATATGATACAAGGCTAAACATCTGCTGCTTGTTTGTAGCCCTGTTATCCACATGCAAATTGTACACTTTATCTCCTGTCTGAAAGAGAAGGAGGAAAGCAAGGTCCAATTTTTTTTTCACTGTTAAGGAAACAAAATATAATCAAGAAAAGTCTCAATCCAATTTTCTTTCTTAAATGCAGGATCATGTAGATGCTGTTCAAAGCCTGCTGAAGCAACATCAGGAATTTGAACAACTGCTGATGGCACTGAAGAGACGAGTTGAAGCACTTAATGAAAATGGTGTGAACCTATTACACAGCAGGCACTTTGCATCTCATCTGTGAGTCCAAACCCATTTCTTTTATTTTTAGCTTTAATAAATAATCCAATATGGTTAGGGCGAGAGGAAGAACTTCATCTGAGTAGAAAATTGTTGATGCCCAAGCCACAATCTGCTGGATGAGCAGGAGAAAAGGAAGTGTTTTTTAAAAGTAGAGTTCCTATGCTCTCAGGCCAAATAAAATGCTTTAGATTGAAAGTGGTGCTTGGCAGAACACTAGCATAATTTTCCTTCTATCATAAATTACATATAGTGATAAAACTTCTTTAATGTAAACTCATTAAATGCGCAACAATAAAGGATTTCTTCATTTACTGGTATAACATATTGCTTTTAAAAAGTAAAGAAGACTTCACAAGGACATAATTCATCAGGAGCAGATCCTTTATGATTGAATTGAAGCTGAACTGTTCTCTGTAATTCCTTTTTCTCTGCTTGAGCTACCAGGGTCTAGTAAGGGTACCCCTTTGCAAACAAGAATTAGAAGTAGACAATTAGAATGGACCTCATGGATCAGAAGACCATCTTCTTGTGATCACATATGATCTCACTCTACAAAATTATAAAAAGTGCCCATACAATCCGATTTCTTGCCAGCACTCCTACCATTAGAATGCGATTCCAAAGCCTCCTTGCACTTACATAACAGAGAAAGTTCACAGGTTCACAAATTATTCCAAGTTGGAAGGGACCCATCATTATTAGTTAAAGTGAAATACCTGGGAGTGAGGAAGGTCTTGGTGGTTTAGTACATGACTACAATTTACACAGCTGTACAAAAAGAAAATCCAGAGCAGGTGGCAAGCAATAGCTGTTCTCCAGATGAGCCCAGCGTGGTAGTAGGACACGGCTGCATATCCCTTCCTCCTCTCAGTAGAGTTGTTGAAACTAGATTACAATTATGTCATAGTCATGACTACAGCATAACCAAGGGGAACCAATATAACCAGTACTGCATTGGATTTCCCATTCTTCTTGGTAGCATTGAAGACAGAATGGTCATTCTCCGGAAAAGGTGGGAGCAGCTAATACAAAGCAATACCAAGAGAAAACAGAGGTTGTTGGATTCCCTACAGCTACAGGTAAAAGGACAAATACTGTAGATTTGGTATATGTGAATTTATAGTTTCCGCATTTATATGAGACAAAATCTCAAACTGCTGAGTATTCCTACTCAGCTCACTTTCTCTGTGACTGTGAGACAGTTTCACTCTTCAAGGAGCAGGTGATGCTTACAAAGCTATAGCCATAGCAAAATTCCAAAACAAAAATAGAGATTCTGATTGAAAAATACCAGTAGGATGTTCCATCTACTGCATAAGTTTATTCTCCTCATTACTTATTATTATTCTGGGTCTTAATATTTTAACATAATTATTGTAAGTCTTGGCACAAAATTTAGCTTTTGGTACTGGGATACAAAGTTATACTGGAGGATTTGACCTCCTATGGTTAAAATATTCTATCAATGATGCAAACCTTTGCTGACAGTTAAAGACAACAGAACAGTAAATGTGGTAATAAAGGGACTAAGAGATACTACTATGAGAGCTTAAAACCTCATCAATAGTTCAAGATCATGCTTCTTCTTTGAAAAGTGTTGATTATGTAGAACAACTTTTATATGAAAATATATCACATGGCCTTACTGCAAATCAACTTAGAATCAGAAGTTAAACCAATTTAATCCTGTTTGTTTCTGTAAGGAGTTTAATCGTGATGCTGCTGATCTTTTGATATGGATGGAAGAGAAATACAAGATCGCATCAGATGAATCCTATCGTGATCCAACAAATGTTCTACGCAAGCTGAAGTGGCATGAGGCTGCCGAGAAGGAAATGATGGCTAATGAGAAACACTTTACAACACTGATAAAGGTGAAGGCAATTTTGGAGCTGTTTTCCATCTTGTCCCAAACTTCATAGATGCTGATCAGCTAATAAAATGTTGTGCTGTGTTTCCCCAGAAAGGAAACCTATTGATTCAAGAAAACCATTATGCTGCAGTTTCTATCCAGAAGAAGATGTCAGAGCTTCAAAAGAACTGGGAGGAATTGTATGACAAGATGATGGAGCGAGGTGACAAACTGAGACAAGCTGGACAGCAGGAACAACTCATGGAACTGCTCCAGGTCAGGAAATTATAGGGAACAGTGGGGAGGAATGACCTAGAAGCCTGATGCCTCTGTGGTGTGGATGCCACCATTTTGTCTACAGTCTCAGGAGAGAAAATTCAGTATAACACTGACCAAGTTTACTCCAAAGTTATGAGCAGCATAACAGCACCAGCACAGAACCATGTTACAAAGCTGTAGAGCTCAGGCTCAGCACTGCATGTGTGTGGCCATCCTGTCCTGGGAAAACAATCAAAACTCCAAAAGGGTCAGGTCAGCGCTGTGTAAACATAACTGCTTAATTGTAGTCAGTTTGGGGCCTGGAGGGATGGCACTGTATTAAGCACACAGACATCCAGGAAAATAGTGTAAGAGGAACAATGTGTTATGAAGCTGTTTCAATACCATTATTACATGGTACTGTTGTGTGTTGTAACTACAATCTGAAGTCTTTGAAGATTGTTTAATTGTTTTGTATTATGTCACTGAAGACAGTTCAAAGAGACTACAGTAATACCTTGCATATTTGCGCCTATTGGTTTGCATCTTCACAGATTTGGGGAATATTTCTCAGCCAATATCAATTGGCTATTCGCAGAGCACGCCCCCATGGGGCGGGGGGGAAGCGCATCTCACTCTCTGGGCACAGCCACAGTTTGCTCCCTTATGAGTGTTGTGGAGGTTACGTGGCAGGAAAGGTTTATAACACGAGGTGTATACTCCCACAGCACCACCCATGCTAGAAGTGAGGTGTCCCATCGCTTCTCCCCCCAGCTGTCCCTGTGACAAGGTTTGAGGCAAACTGGGGCTGAGCCAGAGAAAAAACAAAATAAACCACCCCTCCCCCCTCACCAGGTTCGGAAAAAAAAGCAAGGAAAGTGTGAAAAGTGCAAACTATTTACTTTAGTAAGCAGATAAGTTAAGGTACAACAGTATTAAACAACAAAACCTGAGATATCCCACAAGTCTGGTGATGTATAGAGTCCTGCANTACACAGCCCCAAGGAAAGTGCTCCCACAGTGTTGCAGCCTCCCCAACAAGGAATGCCGCATGAGCTAGCCGCATGAGCTAGCCTCCCCTTCTTCCTCTGCCCCGCTTGCCTGTGTGTGCCAGGACCAGGGTGTCCCGGCGTGTGGTGCTCTCAAGCATTCTTCCCTGCTGGGGAGCACCTGCTGAGTGTGAATGGGGACTGCCAAGCTCCTGCACCACAGCGAGCTTCTCCACCGCAGCAGCAATGCCAGCATGTGTGGCAGCAGCGGCCCAGCAGCAGTGGTGGTGGTAAAAGCGACAGCGTGGCCAAAGGGAAGCCCAGGGATACTCTGGGGGGTCTCCCAAGTTGGAGAGGGCTCAGAAATGCTTCCCTTTGCTCCCCTGTGCTGTGAGAGGCTGTGGAGAGTGCTCCCCAGTGCTCTTGGGCAGCAGGGAACGGGGAGATGAACATGGCCTATGTGCATATCCGTGCTCATGGATTGGGCAATTTGTGGGACCCCCATGAGACCTGTAACTCACAAACGCAGAGGTAACACTGTATTTTTAATGATGTGCTTTATTGCCTCAGAAAAAAGAGTACTCCAAAATAAGTTGCAAAGGAAAATATTCTCAGGAGAGGCCTCTTAGAGACACCCGGCCATCATGTTACCAACAAAGGACAATTGCATTTAAAAATTGTGTCCAGGAAGCTGTCATAGGAGGGAATGAGTGAAAGAAAATGGTGTTGAAAGAATAGTATGAGTGTTCTATAATCTTTTCCTGGCAGGATGCCAAAAGTAAAATAGAGAAAATTGAGAAAGTTCTTCAAGAATCTGAGACAGGCCATGATTTGCGCTCCAGCCGTGATCTACTAAAGAAGCACAGAGATTTGGAAAATGAGACACGTGAGCTGGCAGAGAAAATGAATGCTATTGTTTCTCATGCAAGGAAAATGGCCACCAATCACTTTGACTCCCAGAGGATTCTGGATGAAACACAAAAATATCTGAAAAGGTGAGGATGTCACTCTCTTTTTGTCTTCATTCCTTATGGCAAATAGCATTTTTTATTCTACCATCTAGAAAATTTCTTTTCTTAGATTAAGTTTAACCCATGCTCTAGAATGATTTTTCCATGCAGTTGAAACACAACTATGCCTTGATCTGCACCTACACAACTGGCTGTTGGTCCATCTCAACCTTTATGACTGGACATTGTTCCTTGCCTGCTGCACTCCTCTTCTAGACCTTTGCTTATCCATAGGTCATCCATTGCTTTAATATGACTAGTTCTTTAAAACATCACAAGACAAGCCTTGGATTTTCAAGGCTTTAATCACTTCTTCTCTACTTACATTTAGTGTTATCATATAGGTTTACTTGCCCAAAAGCATTCTTCTTTAGAAGGGATTTTTATATGTGCAGCCAACATTAACCATTGAAATTTAATTGCAAAGAAATGTCCAGTGTTTTTAAATCTTCACCATGGCCTAATTCCTGTGGCAGAATCAGGACAAAGCTTTGTTTTAATATATATTTATTGAATAACTCCTAGGTTTGAGTCTTTGCAAGCACCTCTTTATAAGAGGCTTAAGTTGCTGGAATCTGCGGTGGATCTTTATGAGTTCTACCATTACCATGACATGGAATTGAACTGGATTAATGAGCGCTTGCCTATTGCCCATTCCACCAACTGTGGGAAGTCCTTGGATGTGGCTCAAAACCTGTTACAAAAACACAAGGTAACTCCTTTAATCAAGTGTATCACAGCATGATGTCACATTGCACTTCACCTCAGCCCGCAAACATGCACCTGGAGAGTTACCACTTCAAATGAGTACATTCAGTGGTTACAGCTCTAGCCCAGCTAAAATGATTCAGTGGGATGAGATAAATCAGCAGTGTGGTCACGATTTTAAGAGCAAATATAAAATTCTTGTGAGAACTGTAAAATTTGTCCTGTTTTGGGGTATTATTATTCTGAGAAATTGTGTAGCTCTTCCTATTAAAAGTGGATAAAAAGCCAGTATAACTCACGCTAAATAGAAAATAGATGGTTTTTTCCTTTGTGGATTAATCTGGGTTGAGTTTTTTGACTGTTATATGCTTGTCCTATTTTAGTTTTATGCTTATTGCTTCATTGTACATGAAATCTTGAGATTTGAGCATCCTAGATTTTCTAGAGACGTCTAACAGCCATTTAACATTTTCTTTAATCCTGTACTGCTTGTAAAATGGATTGAACAAGCTACAGTCAATATATTTATAAAGATAAGTTAACACTGATTTCTGGGGAGTTGGATTCTATGTAGCAGTTCCTCACAGCCAGAGGCAATGCTGGATTTCGATTCCAAATTTTGTGAGAAAGGTTATAAGACAAATGGGGAGGCTTTATGGAGCAGGTAGCCAAGAATGCCAATGGCATCCTGGCCTGTATTAGGAATAGTGTGGCCAGCAGGACTAGGGAAGTCATTCTTCCCCTGTACTCAGCACAGGTGAGGCTGCACCTTGAGTGCCGTGTCCAGTTCTGGGCCACTCAGTTCCAGAAAAATGTTGAGATTCTTGAACGTNGCCCATTCCAATATGCAATCACTCTCTCTGTGAAAAACCGCTTCCTAACATTAAGATTAAACCTCCCCTGGCGTAGCTTGAGGCCGTGCCCTCTCGTTCTGGTGTCGTCAGCCTGGAAGAAGAGGTCTACACCCATCTGGCTGCAACCTCCCCGCAGGTAGTTGTAAACAGCAATGAGGTCACCTCTGAGCCTCCTCTTCTCCAGAGGTTTAGTTTAGTTGATGAGATGGTGTCAGGTAATGAGTTGGACTTGATGATCTCAAAGGTCTTTTCCAACCTAGTTAATTCTGTGATTCTGTAATAATTTTCGTTTTACTATTGACATTGTCTGTGTTCCCATCATCAGCGTCCATATTTATTTCCTGGGATATTCTGTTTTCCCATCAGCAACTAAACACTTTTCTCATTTCCCCAGCATTTTGTCTCATCCCTTCTTCTGCTCCACCTCTCAATTCTTCCTGGCTGCTGGACAAGTGAAGGGACAAGAGCACAGTAAAGACCAGGGTTCAAAGCTTAAAGCTGAGAACTTTGGTGTAGGGAAGTTAAGGGATGTCTCCTGCCTCCTTACATAATCTTTTCTCCTCTTTCAGTGGCAGTACCAAGAGATGAGCATTATGCAATTCGAGCTGGGACCAGTGACTGAGGCTGCGGGTGCTGTAGAAATGGACAGCCCATGTGTCCACTTGCTGTACTCCGCCCACTGTCATGAGCTGCCAGTTTTGTTTGGGACTAGGAGTATACAGAATTTATTTGTCTTCACAATCCCTTCCTTTATTATTTTTTCTTTTATCTCATTCCCAGGAACTGCAGGCAGAAGTGAATGCCCATAAACAGCAGGTCCAGAGGGTCCTGGATAAAGGAAAGACAATGGTTGTAGGCCAGCATCCATCAGCTCAGAAAATAAGTGAGAAATGCCAGGAGCTTGTGACTGCCTGGCAGGGCTTGGAGAAGTCCTGTGAGGAAAGGATGAAGCAGCTGCAGCACTCAGTTGGCTTCCAGGAGGTACAAATTTCAGCAAAGATCTTACACAGTAGCATCTTCAGGCAAAAAAGAGGACCAACAAAATAAAGTGAAAAAAAACCCAGATTTCCTGGGACTTAATAATTAAAAATCAAAATTTCTCTTCAGTTGCTTGAGGCCACATTTATGAGAATGGAGGATTGGACTGCATAGTTGAATGCAGCCCCACATCGAGACTTGTTGCTCTAGAGGTTTCCCTTGGGTTCTATACCCATCCCTTGTGGCTGTGTACAGAAACACATTTTTCTTAGTAGTTGCTCCCTTCTCAATATCATTATACAGCCTCAGACTTTGACTTAATTAATGTAATGAATCCTGAATTGACCCTTCATACTGGAGAACTATGACAAGGAAATCAGAAAAGAGGGGTTTACTTGTACTATCTGATCTTCACCTGTTTCAGACAACAATGTCCAGGCAATCAAATGATACTGAGAAACCAGTAACATCCATTAACCTTCAGAGAAAGTTAAGGATTTTGCCTGTATCATTTTCTACAGGCTTCTGGAACCTTATTCTTATCCTGGTTAGAAAATAAAATAATTAAAAATTGCATGCAATATTTATATCAA
Source organism: Pitta sordida (assembly GCA_013390025.1). Taxonomy (NCBI): domain Eukaryota; kingdom Metazoa; phylum Chordata; class Aves; order Passeriformes; family Pittidae; genus Pitta; species Pitta sordida. Next base: position 84,046 of record WEKX01023053.1, on the reverse strand, counting down.
TATTCCAAAATTTCTATCATTAGTGGGTCATGTAGGAGCACAGTTATTCAGATAGCATATGCAGTTTTGTAGACATAAAAAACTTTTGCACAAAGTTAGCAGGCCTAGCTAAAGTATGTTCATTGGAGGTATTTGGTCATCTGGCTCTTATTTCCTCTGTCTATAAAAACCGTTGTCTATACTGCAGACTTTATGAAGCCTGGTTCTTATTGTGATTGGAACTTATCAGGAGAAATATCACACGGATATTATACAGTTAGGTAGAAACAAGTAAGGAAAGTGATATGAGGAAAGAAAAGTGAGACAGCTTGAAACTTTCTGCAAGAGCTGTAATGTCTTGATACAGTGCACTCTGCATTTAGAATTTATTAGGTAAAAAAACTATATGAATGTTTTGAAGGTTGGAGTAGAAACTCTTTTTTATTCTTTTTTAACTGATAGTTTTTAATGAATACTTCAGACCTGGAGGCTTGGATAACAGAGAAATATCCAATCGTGACAAGCAAGGACTATGGTAAAGATGAGGATGGAACACTGAAACTCATCAAGAAACATAAGGTATTTCTCTGCTTAAATTCTGTAGGATAGCATGATCTTTTGGTCTGTCTGTCATTATAAAATTCTTTGTCTCATTGGTACTCAAGTGTCCAGCCATCTACAAGAAATTTCACATTGATATGTCCATGTGTGAATAGACTGATAGAAGAGATCAATGCACCTTACTAATATGGTTGGGAAAACAAGGTTTGGGGTAAAAAGAGAATGGTGATTAGTCCCATCTTATTTTTCTGAGGCTAAAACTGACTATCTGCTTTTCAGTTTCAACAGATGCATGCAGAAACCTTACATTTTTTTCATAATATCAAAGACACAAGTAGAATATTAGTCCAGGAATACTTTTCTCTACCTAATAATGCACCACGAGTTTCTAACAGTCTTTATTCACCTAACTTGTATAAGTTTATGCACACTAGTTTTTTGAAGGAAGTGTTGCTAGAAAATTAGCTAAATTTGATTAAGTCTTGCAAATGTCACATCCTTGCCAAAAGTATTTATCCTCTTTTAATGTCTCAATCAGGACACCATAGACTGTTGACAAACAGTGGATATCTTGCACAACTGGCTCTCAATTCACTATTTTTCTGTACCAGGCACTGGAGCATGAGATTGCTATTTACCAAGATTTGGTGAAAGAACTGAGTGAAAGTGCCCAAACTCTTCCTCTTGTGGGCTGTATCCAGTATGTTGAGGTTGATGCACCAAAGGAACAAGTTCATTCAAGACTCCAGGAGTTACAGGAGCTTGCAGCCACAAGGTATAAACTAGAACTGCCCCTTGGATTCTAGGTTTAGTTCAAAGCCCACTGAAAACAATAAAGGATATTTCCAGTTACTTCACTGGAATTTAGATCATATTATGTAATAATCTTCATAAAGTTTCACTCAGAAAAGGAATTGGGATCTTCAAGTAGAATTACAAATAAATGAATCTGGATACTAGAATAATTAAGCCTAGGAAAATGCTAGGATTCTACCTTTTGTTTAAATTCTTGTTTACAATTGGAAAAGTACAGCAACAATAGAAAATCCTTTGAATGAAAGGTTCAGAAAAAGAAATAGTCTAGAAATATCAAAACACGTGTATGTATGTGTTGAAAACAGAAATGTTTCGATTTCATTCATGCTTAATATTAATTTGAGTCTTGTGGCGCCTTATTGGTGCTCTGGTTTGTACCTCTGGTCTGCATTCTCCTTGGCCTGGACTCTCTCAGCAGGCTACTTCTCTTGTGATGAGCATTTGTGATTCAAAGGTGGAAGCCAGGTTCATCTTCCCTGGAATTTTTGCACAACGGCCAAGCAGTGTTAGTAGGTGGAAAACAGATATATTATTTACATGTTTATAACATGTCTGGCTGAATTATTATTATTAGATATTTTAGACCATCAGAAGTATGCAGCAGGTTGCAACAATTCTGCTAAATGGGTGATATGAACAGAATTGTTTTAAAAGGCTTTCATGCCATCTGCTTTCCTGAAGCACTATCCTCAGAAAGATTTCCTTTTTATTTTCATAAGTATGTAATACAATTAGCCTCAAAAATACAGATCAGGATAGATCTGTTGGGAGGGGATGGGGGTGGAATACTTCCAGAGGGAGGAAAAATACCAGCAAAAAACCATCAGCACAAAACCCCACCAAAATCAAAAACAGAATAGGGAAAAAGCACAGATAGGCACAGCAGTCCTCTGGGAAACACAGCCAATGAGATAAGTATGACCCAAATGACAGCGGTCATCCTACAAACATTATTTTTAAATTGAAGAATAGTCAGCTCTGGCGTTAAAGAGAGTGAGTCTTGAGGGTGAGAGGTTTGGGGGATTCATAGCAAGAAAGCTACTGATTGCTCTCCTCTTACATTGCCTTGGTCTAATTGTATTACCTTGTTTCTTTCCTTCAACAGAGGAAAGAAACTGGATGAAACTCTTGTCTTGCATGAGTTTCTACGAGAATATGAAGATCTGGAAGACTGGATTACTCAGCAGAAACAAACAGCCAGCTCTGAGGACTATGGAAATGATTATGAACATGTCTTAGTGAGTGTTTTGAATAACATATCAAAAATCAAATGAACTGTATGTAATGAGACTGTAAGCAGATTCTAAGGTTGTCCATGAAAACTTAAAACGTATAGTATGGAATAGGTATAAATAACTGGAAGACAGGAAGAGAAAAGAGTGAAGAGTAGGTGGGAAGGATTGAAGAACAGGCAACATTACCTAACACATTGTGTTACAATGGGGGCTGAGCTCTGTGGAACAACTACATGCTAAAATGTCTACACCTTCAGAGAGCAAATCCTTTCTATTTTTAATAACCAGATATTTCAGAATATACGTGGCACAGAAACCAGTCTAATGTCAGCCTGTTAGAAATCAATAGCTATTCGGAATCCTTATTTTATAATTTATTTCAAAATATCTTATGTTCTAAACCTTAAAATGAGGTGCATTTTCCATTTACAGTACTGAATACATACATGAAATGAAAATACTTTTAATAATTAAAATTCATTGAACATAGAATGTTCGTTTCTCTCCCCACTTAAAATGTTTCTGTCCCCCATCCGCATCACACACCTCATGTTTTGCTAAGAGTTTGTAGCTCCTCTTGGTCTTTGGAGGCAAAATCCAGTCATTCTTCATGTTTTCTCCACCTCTGAATATGATCAGCTCACTACCAGTCTTTTGGTTGCTCTGGTAGATGTGTAGGTATTTTTGAGAAAAGAGAGCACTCAAAAGGGTTTGGGGTTTTTATTTTTCTTTTTTTCCCTTCAAAAGCAACTCTGTGCCAAATATGACACGTTCCGACGCCAGCTGGAAGCAGCTGGGAAAAGAATTGTGGCTTTCCAGGAGCTGGCAGACAACTTGCTAAACTGTGGCCATTCTGAGTCCTGGCAAATCCGGCAGGTGCAGAAAGACCTAAGGTACGAGTCTTGTGCTAGCTCTGTAATGCTTTGTCTTTCCACTTCGCTCTCAAGAAGGAAGAAGTGACTAGAAAAGGATAAGGCATGTCCTTCTAATTCTCTAGTTGCAGAATATGTGGCTTGCTTACTGATAAAGGGCTGCTGGGGGGCTCATTTAAAAAGAGACTTCTATAATCCAGATATTATCTACTTGCTTTTAGTTTGATTTTAGCTTTAGTAGACAGAGGTGTTTTACAAGTAAGGGTGAGTGAACTTCCTTTGCCCTTTGAAACAGGATCACTTAACTGAAAGTGTGGGAGGTTAGTTGCTTTTTTATAGCTTCTAATTTTTGAGTTTTAATCCCATGACTGCTCTACAGAATAACATTAAGATGTTCTGAGATTCTTAGCTCTGGCATCGGTCCAAACTGGCCCAAAAGAGTGCAGTTTTGGACACCACAATGTAATAAGGTTATAAAGCTATTAGAGAGTGTCCAAAGGAGAGTTGCAAAGATGGGGAAGGACCTGGAAGGGAAGCCATATGAGGAGTGGCTGAGGCCACTTGGCTTGTTCAACCTGGAGAAGAGGAGACCGAGGTGAGACCTCATTGCAGTCTACAGCTTCCTCATGAGGAGAAGCAGGAAGGCAGGCACTGATCTCTTCTCTGTGTTGGCCAGTGGCAAATCCCGAGGGAGCAGCACAGAGCTATGCCAGGGAAGATTTGGATTAGATATTAGGACAAGGTTCTTCACTCAGAGGGTGGCTAGACACTGGAAAGGGCTCCCCAAGGAGGTGGTCATGGCATCAAGCCCAAGAGAGTTTAAGAAATATTTGGATATTGGTCTCAGGTACATGGTGTTATACCTGTACAGGGCCAGGAGTTGATCTTTCATGATCCTTGTGGGATATTCTGTGATTCTACGACTCAGTTCTCCAAGTCCGGCATATAAAACCCAAAAAGCACAATTGAGAGAGACGCTCTTAAATAGGGCCGTCTCTTTACATTTCTGGAGCAGACAGCAGGACATAGGGTGAGAGACAGGCTGCCCTTCAGAGAATCACTCCAATCGAATTTAATGGCAGGAACAAAAAACAAATTTAGAGGATGTCTTGTTTTCAGACTCTCTTCAGACTGTTGGTCTCATTTACTACTTGTTTAAATGTTTTACATGGTTCTTTTCCTCATCCTCCCTTGAAGGAACTCTTGGGAGGAGCTGTTAGAACTCACCAGGTTACGGGGTCAGCGGCTGAAAGATGCTGAAGTTATTCACAAGTGTTACCAAGATCTGACAGATGCTCTGGTCCATATTGAGGTAAAATATAATGCGAAAGTCTCATATAATGCAAACCTATTTCACTTTTATTCGTGGAATATTCTTTTGGTTCTCAGCATGCTTACGACTGACTTTAAAAAGATTCTCAGTAAGAAACCTGTGTGATTACTCAAACTGTAAAAAAAAAAATCCTGGCTAATCCTTAGATACTTGACAGGTTACCTTATGAGAACCATTGGGGAAAACAGGTGTAGCTAAATTTGCTGATCTGTGGGATAAACTGAGAAGATCAGAGCTTGAACTAAGTTGCCTCACAGTGCTATGCATATACGTAGTAGTGTTGTTTGCAGTTATCAGGCCTAAGAAACTGCCTCACCGTGGTGATTCTTTGTGCACCATTTTAGCCATATGTACTGAAGGATTTTGCCCTTGAAAAAGGCATTTGTGTGGATTACAGTGACCATTAGTCTGGAAGGTTGTCAGGCAATCACATAATCTTTAGCCTTGTGTTTTGTCTGAACATCCTGAAGAATTTCATAGAGAACTCACATCCTTACTGTAATGAGAGGTGTGGTTTCCCTAATGCAGATGTTTACAGGATGCAGCAATCCAATAGTTTCCACTGTTTGCAAGGCAACGGGGCTTTGTTTCGCTGCTTGTTTGTGCAGGGAGAGGCTGCCCTATTCAACCATGTTTTTCCTATTTTCTGCCCTTGTCCCAAATAGAAAATCAAACATAATGAAATTTCACTGTATACCAGGTGTGATTTTCAGAACCTTGTGCATATTTAACTTCAATGAAGAAGTAGATAAACCTGAGATGGAAATAGAGTTCAGAAACACTTCACATATCAGGTGTTGATTTATCCCTATGCTGAGTTTGGTCCAGGAAACCACATCCGTCTTGCATTGCATCTTATTGATAGTTTCACACTGGAGCGGGAGCAGTACAGTCATCTTGCTCATGCCTTCCTGTGTACCCTGGTCAGAAGTCTGCAAGGGAAAGCCAGTTCTTATAGGAACATAGTACATACAAGATCTTGCTTAAGACATCAACTCTAGTGTCAACTTAGCATAGGCAACTAAACACATATCTCCTCATATAGCACCTTACCAAGATGCATTGTTCGTAACTCAAACTAGCCTGTGAATCTGCTGCAGAAATGCACTTCTCCAGTGGTTAGAAATGTTCTTCTAATTTTTCCTAAATTGACCTGGAATAAGTTTCTAATAAATTTACTCTAGCAACAGTGTTGTTCTCCAGCTGAAATGCCTTTTCATTTGCTGTATTCCCAGTGCATCTTTAGGTAACAACTAAATCCATTCCGAAACTTTGTTGAGCTAAATGAATGTTTAGATTTTCTTATGTAGTATGTAGTTCCCCTGTTTCTCTCATCTTTACAGTAATCTTTCTTGAGCATCTCTAACTAAAATTTTTATCTCAAGATGTTTCGCAGGAAGATCATCTGTATCCCAAAGAGTGGGCTAAAACTGTTGCTTGTTAATGCAGCAATGTATTGTTTAAAGAATTCACTATGTCACTGCAGTAGCTGTTCAAGATTGATTCCCAACACAAAGCCTGTAAGATGTTCTCCTGTATCAGATCAAGGAAAGACTTTAACCTTCATTTCTCAGAGGCTATTTGAATGGTTGAATCATTAAGATACTTAGAAGTGAGTTACTAGAACAGACTTTTCTGGCTTCCTTTTACCTATTATAGTTGAGTAAGCCATGATGTCCTCAATTGTGCAGTATGAGTTGCACTACCCAAAATGAAAAAAGTAGGCTTGTAGTGAGTTTTGCTTGGAAGTAGAAACTAACAAAGCTTTCTCTGATTTCTTCCTTCTAGGAGAAGTCCAAAAGTATTCCGGATGATATTGCCAGGGACATGAGAGGTGTGCAAACCCAGCTCCGGAACCATGTGGCCTTGGAGCATGAGCTCTCTGGGAATGAGCAGCAGGTAATGACAGTCATTTGGGATCTTTAATGCGTAGACAAAATTGAAGTTTCCAGGACAAGCATAATAATAATTTGGTACTGTTAAACAAACAACTACTGTGTCTCACAGATAGACTGGAAATCTCTGAAGATTTTCGTTAGTTTCCTGGTTTTTTCAGCATATTCAAAGTCTGATGGCAATGATAAAGTAGATAATTTTTAACTTTTCAAATAAAGCACGTACTATGATGAGCACTGACCGTTGAAGTGATTCACAAGTTTATTTTTGATCATTATTTGAAATACATGACTGTACGAGGCTTCATGATGCACTTACCATCGTCCTCAAAGTGCTCCAGGTGATTACAAGGAAAAATCCAGTATCAGTTTTATGTGCAGAGTAAAATGTATATTCATTAAACACAAAATGATTGTTTATGAAGGATTATAGAAGAAAGTATGGTTCCAGCAATCTGAAATTTTCAATAAGTTTAGAAGGGTATAAATTGGACTGTGAGAAAAAAGGATGGGGCTCATAATACAAATTTGTAAAAAGTTTCGGCTCATGAGAACAGCTTCCTTGTGTATAAAAGACTTGCTTGGCTTAAATAAGACCCTTGTATGAGTTTTCTTTTCACTCTTCAGTTTAACAAATGTAATAGTATACAATAGTATATGTTTATAGTATAAATCACAGCATGTGTTATATTGAGATTATTGATGTATTTGCCCCAGTATTATTTATCAGTGGCCTCATCTATTGACCTTGGAACAGATAGCATTAAAACTGATCCCACCAGCTGCTTGCTACTTTTAAAGGAAAAAGTGTATGAAACACACATGAAGAGAATGTAGTCACAGTTAACCTATATGGTCAATGAGGAAAAAAGAGAGTAGTTAGCTATTACTTGCATTATATTAGCAATTATAATACTGCTTGAATTATTCATATACAAAATAAATAGTGCTTGCATTATTCAATGAATTAATGGTATACTAAAAAGGGAAAACAAAATCTGTCCACCTCTGACAAATCACTGTTGTGGTGAGCCTTGACAAACACTGGATGTCACTATTACTCCACAAAAACTGAAATTACGGAAGGTTTTTTTTTTTTTAATATGAGAAAAGTTTAGTCAGAAAATATTGCTTGAATTGTAGTTTCATGTACAGTTAACATAGCCCGTACTATAACTTTTCTGATATTACCTGGATCTCTGTGACTCTTGCCTTCCTACCTTCTCCTTTCATCCCTTCAAACAGCTACAGGAGCTGATCCGCTCTGCAGATCATGTGCTGCCCTCTTGCTCGAAGAGGCAAGTGGAAGACCTGAAAGGAAAGCAGCAGGCAATAGTGACCAACTGGAAGGCTCTGAAGTCTAAAGTGGAACTACGCAAGAAACTTTTGGAACAAGTATACAAGCTGTACGAGTTTCAGGCACATGTAAGCACTTCTGCCATCTGTCCTTTGGTACACAGGAGAAAGTTGCTTCAATGTGTGTGACTCATAGGTGCATTTCCAAGCTGCATAAAGCTGCAGGTGCTACCTGTGATATTAATCAAGCATTTCAGAGCTTGTAGCTATTTTGAAAATTTTTAGACGACAAGGATCTTTTACCTTCTGTAGGAATTAAAGCTAATAAGCAGCTGTGTATGGAGTAATTAACAGTTGTCAGAAATGGCCGTTGCTTCTCAGGTGTAGCAGTAGTCTTTTCAAAGACCGCAATTTCCACTGAGTAGAACTGATAAAAGGAGGTATTATGCTCTCATTTATAATGCATAAAAGTTCATTCTTTCTCTCTTGGGGTATGCAATAATTCTTGTTTAACATAACTTCATTAAATGCATGAAATATAACTCACTGCTTTTTACACTAACCTCTCAAGGTACTTAAACAGTGGCATGGATATACCAGCATAATATCAAAATCAGCAGTGCACAGTAACTTTGTCTCTAAAGAACTCAGTAGGTTACTGAGCTATGATTTGCCATGGAATACTTTGCAGATGTCAGTAGTCTCAGTGAAGGCATTTTAGCAACACCACTGCAAATCAGTAGACTATTGCTCTAAGAGCTGCAGTAGCAGGTACTAAAACAGCAAGAGTGTCCCCTTGTATCATGAAGGGAGTTGCTAATGTATATTTCTAGACTACTTTTATATTCATCTATTCTTGAACTCTTCCAGGTGTAGCTTCCATGTCAACGCAAGATAACTCTACTACACATTCCGTTTCTATTTTTGGTAGGAAGCAGAGAATGTCTAGGATATGCTAGAAAAAACTTCCTACAACTTTGTCCTATGTTTGCAAGTTGGGATTCAGACCTCAGGAGAGTGCAAAGTCTCTTCAAAGTGTACAAATTGACATCACCTTCCTATTTCATCAAAAAAACCCATATTATACAGTTAGAAATAAAGGATGCTTTGGGCACTTTGGGTTATTTGAGGCTTTGCTTGGTGGGGTATTTTTTAACTGTTAGCACTCCATTATCTTATGCAGAACAGCTGATGGGAAAAATTAGAGTGGCTCTAGTGATGTAGTGAAAAGTTCATTTTTTCACAGTCTTTCTAACAGAATCTAGGAATGATTCTAAGAACAAGGGCAAACTTCCGGTATGTATTTTTCTAACATGGATTCTTGAATTCTTCAGCCTGTGGGCATCTTCATCTGAAGGGGGATCTTGGTGGATTTATCCATTAAAATGGATAAAATTCACTTCATTATTGATTTGCTTCATAGCTTACATCATAAATTTAGTTACTGACTTCAGATAGAAAATGTCGTGTTGTTCCCATCCTGTGGAGGTGCTTTCTTAATTTTTACTGCTAAAGCCATACAAAGCACCTTTGGTTTCAGTTTTGTCTGAAATCTGTGATGCATCACAAGTTCACAAGTTCCTCCGAGTTGGAAGGCATCCAGAGGATCATCTAGTCCAACTCCCAAACAGCCTCCCACCAACTAGACCATGTCAATAAGCTCCTCATTGAGTCTTCTCTTAAACACCTCCAGGGATGGCGACTCCACCACCTCCCTGGGCAGACCATTCCACTGAGAGATCTGTGGAAAAACGCTTCCTAACATCCAGTCTAAACCTCCCCTGACGTAGCTTAAGGCCCTCGTTCTGGTGTCGTCATCCTGTGATCAGAATGGCAAATTTATAGTCCATTTCTCTCATTGATGGTGTGTTCTTTGATGTGTAGGACTCTTAACATTTTAAAACAAAATGACAAAGCCAGGTGACTGTATTCTCAGCGACATGTCTAGACAGGATTATGCTTCAGGAAACTCCCTGTCTCTTTGATGTCAGTCTGATGGCAAAGAGTAGTTCCTGATCTTAATTTTCACCTCCTTTCCTGATAATAGCTCCTGTAACAGTGAAGAGCTGGTGCTGCAAGTTTGGGAAGCTTGTCTCTCTGCCCAGATGAGACAAGGCAGAATCATGCAGTCATGTCTAGTGACTAAGAATCTAAGTAGCTCTAGGGTAGCTTACAGCAGCTTTGCTGCAGAACATCACCAAATTGCTGAATGCAAAGAGACAACTTCGCTATCTTTCCTCTTTCAGCTGTGCCAAGAGTCCACAAAGTTAATTTGTCACAGCTGTTCTGTGTACCTTTTTGTCATTATATTGCTCATAAGCAGTCCATGGGGCTTTTTCAATACGAAATTGTGCACAGATTAATTGAATTTTTTTAAAAAATGTTTTTTAAATGAGAATTCTGCACAATCATGTAGTGTATTTCCTTGCACTCCATCAAATACAATTTTAATATGATTAAATATCAGAGCTGGTCTCACTGACAACACACAGTAATACTAGAGGGCTTCCAATTTTCCAAGAAACTTTGTCAAGGAACAGAAATGTAGACATAGGCTCTAAATGATCTGAGGCTCTTATTCTGAAGTTTGTATTAGGATCTGCATGGTCTCAGTGGGGCTCTGCTTAGGAGTTTCCTGCAAATTGATGCCTTGTCTATCTTTAAATGTTGCTGGCAGTGGCAGTCGAGTAACCTCTCATAGGCTCTTGTCTTGTTCCATTGCATTTTAGATCATGAAACTTATGGATTTTTTTCCTAATGCTTTGCTTAAAATCTCAGAAAGACTTAGAGATTTGAAGTGCCAAGTGCAATGTCAGTGTCTGCAGTGACATCCAGCTGTGTGAATGAATTAGTTTTAGAAACTAAAATGATGCCAACACATGTGCACGGTGTGTTCCCCTTTAAAAGACCATAGTCTTTTTAAAGAGTCATTTAGCAGCTGTGTTTATTTGCTTTAAGAAAGCAGTATCTTGGCTTTAAAACCTAAACTCAGGATCCCAAATTGGCTGGTTTCAATTTTGTAGTACTTTTCTGAATTTTTTTTTTCCCTAGCTGACTGTACAAAATGTTGATGATCTGAACAAAAATCCATGGATAAAATGGAGCAGCCAAGAATCTATTCCCATTACATTCTTTCCTTCAGTAGAAAAGCCAGCAACCATTTACAGAATCACAGAATCACAGAATCACAGAATATTATGAGCTGGAAGGGACCCACAAGGATCATCTGACTCACCATCTAACACCCGTAGGGAGACCGAGAGCACATCGCAGGGCATAACACCAGCCTAGATCCCTCACAGTCTAGCAGGCCACTCCGAGCCGGAAGGGGCCCAACGTCATCCAGCCCTACACCTCCCTGCTAGACCATGTCACTAAGCTCCTCGTCCAGTCTTCTCTTGAACACCTCCAGGGACGGTGACTCCACCACCTCCCCGGGCAGCCCATTCCAATATGCGATTACTCTCTCTGTGAAGAACCGCTTCCCCCTTTCGTTTTCTGCAGTAAAAGAGATTTTTTCATCAGTTACTGTACNTCTTTCCTTCAGTAGAAAAGCCAGCAACAATTTACAAGAGAAAATTTTTAGTTTTCTGCGGTAAAAGAGATTTTTTTTCATCAGTTACTGTACATGATAATAATCTTGTAAAATACACTTAAAACCCCTGAAACAGTTTACTAACTCAAAATTGAATCAACTAATCCAAAGACAATTAAACTATAAACAAAACTTAATTAGTCATTGCATATAATTCCCAGAATAGTCCATTCCAATCCTGTTTTTACCAACTGACACACAAGAGCAAAACTCCTATTGCAGAATCAAATAAGATGCCTAAAGTAAGTGACTGTTGAAGGTGAAGAATCAAATGCAGAAAAAGACATGAAAAATGTCAAATTATTTTTATTTGCACAAGTTTCTTCAGTCATAGTTAGAAAAAATTTTCAGAGATTTGTTGTAGAATTTTCTTGTTCATAATTGCTTCAGCTGAATGCTTCAGATATTTTAAGATATTGTAAATGTTCATTAGATTTTGGAACTAAACTAGCATTGCATCCTTGTTCTTCCCAGAATGGTGTTTCTGTGTCAGTCTTAGTCCTACAGTTCCACAAACCCAGAGCTGANAGGGTCCCTTCCAACTCGGAATAACCTGTGAACCTGTGAATTTGTATGCCTGATATGCTTATGAAATTTTTTCTGATCTGTGATTTGCCCTCTTTCCACCTCTATTAGAGTTCATTTGGTTTTTACCTGAAAATTCTCATTCTCATTTTAGAATATGAGCACAAACTAATTTTCAAATAGACTACTAGCCAAAGCTGTAACAGAAAAGTAGGATGATACTTTTTGATCCTTTGTGAAAAACACTTAAGGAAAAATGGACTAAAAGGCAGTAAATGATATCATGCTGTCATTGATGTGATATGACATATGATTATGATATTACAAACCATGCATGATTTAACACAGTTTATAGAAATTCCTGTAGCTATTATCCATGCCTGTAAAATTCATAGAAGTACTGTAAGCATTAATGAAAAATTTTTCTCATCTGTGTTTTTATTACCTATCATTCACTTCAAGTTGAACGGTCAGCCCATGATTTTCCTGCCTGATAACCTAAGCTGAGCTCTAACCTCAACTTTCATGTTTTCTTGGGTTCCAGGTGTGGGACTATTTCTTACGGACAGCAGAAATAATAAGGGAAATGAGAGCCAAGGAGACCATTCGGGACATATCTACTAGCAGCCTGAGACTTACCCAGCATCAACAGCTACTGGCAGAGATTGAAGCACAAGATGAGAAGTATAATCATGTTGTACAGCTGGGACAATCAATCTTGCAAGATGAGGAAACAGAATCAAAAGAGGTAATTGAAGCTCCTCTGAACTCAGTCATACATATTCAGCTGCTCAACACCAATGTCACTGTCATTCTATATTGCATCGCACTGTACACTTACAAATTCGTGTGTACACTCATCCATACATGTGACCAACATTTGCCTCAGTGTGTTACCTAGCTTGGGCATAGAAACATCTGTTTCAATTCCTACCTCAGCAGCAGATGTGTGCTGGCATCTTGTGAAGGCCCCCTGATGTAAAGCTGGGCTTATTCAAAAAGTTCACCATGTTTTGGAATTAATTCTACTGACTTCCCAAACTAGATTTCCACACAAATACTATGCCTCATATCACAGCGGTACATCTGCACCAGAACAGTCTAGACAAAAACCTGTGAACCAAAGAAAGAAAACATTCATATATATGAGAGAATTTAAAGATTGATTGAAACATTTTCTGTAGTAATGAATTTTGCTGGTAAAATATACTCCCCGGAAATGAAAAATGGAAATCAAAATATTGTTTTACTCAAGACAAATAGCTTCTAAGGTTCTCAGATTATTTCTTTTCCAGTCTCTTCTAGTTTACTTCTCCCATGACAATTGATTAATATCTCTTGAATATCTGCTGAAGACTTCAGAGTTCATGCAATTTATTTTCTCATCTCACCAAGCTACTTCTCAAGTGTTTGTTGAATATTGCTGTGTATTACTATAGTAACTAGAAATCTTGCTGACTGTAAAGTCCTTTGCCTGTAGAAAAGTGGAGGAAAAAATCATTTATAGAAGTCCTATGGATATACAAAGTTTGGAAGTTGAAATTATATTAGGTCTAACACTGGGGCATGTATTCACTTATTAGGAAAACATGCTATGTTGATAAATTCATTTAGTATCTCTCCCATAAAAATTTGAAGTGCTATAATGACATTGTTAGTGACCAAAGATAATAGACAACTAGGATCTAATTCTAGAAGGCACACTTGAGAAGCGGTTGCATTTCTTTTCTCTAGGCTTGGACTGCTGTATATGCTCTAAGAAACACTTCTTCATTGCTCGGTTATCTCTCTGCCCAAGTAGAATTGCTAGAACTTGTTCTATCTTTTTTCTGTTTAATAATTTTTTTGTAATTAAAGAGGATTATCTACCACTCCATCTAATCCATTTTCATCTCATTTTACCTTGATCCATGGGATATAAAGACCAACATGAGCTTTTAATTGGAAATTATGTTCAGATTCAGCAGAAGCTGCAGGCTCTGTCAGAAGAAAAGAAAAATGTGTACAATGCATGGAAACAGAAGAAGGAGTGGCTGGAGAAAATACACCGAGAACAGATGTTCTACAAGGATTGGGATCACCTGGACATGCTCCTGAACTCACAGGAGGTAAGTGAATTATAAACTTGCAATAACTAGATAAAAAGACCACTACTGTTGACCTGTCGCTCAAAATCCTTTGCTCCGTGTATACACAAGACACCTTTTTTTATTGTTATAATTTTCATTTTGGTTTCACTTGGAAACTGTAGGAATGTACAAGATCCCTGCCTTTCTTACGGGGCTTAGGTACAAAACTGGAAACAAACAAATGATCCTTATCTGAAAGATAATTCATTGCAAATAAAAGTGAGAGTTAACATATGAGAGTCACAAGAGAAGACGGAGACAAGAATCCAATACAGTAATCCCTTGAATGTCACAGAGGATCAGTTCCAGAAAGATGCCACGATAAGTGAAATCCACAAAGTAGTGATAAATACAGTAAATGCAGTAAATATGGTAAAGATGGTAAAGACATGGAAACACCNNNNCGAAAAGAGGGCAAAGACACGGAAACACACGCCCCCCCCGCCCGTCGTGTATTCAACCCGCAAATGGTGAGCTGCAAAGTAGTGAGGGATTTCTGTATTAGTCTGCTTTATAAATACGTCTCAGCATACCAGCTGCTTACCAACATTGGCAAATTGTTTTGTAGGCATTGAAGGGAATGGAAATTATAAAGCCTGTTTGAAAGGAATTTACTTTGCAGGTATTGCGGGAAACCTTACCTCAGGCTGAGGGTTAGTTCTGGGAAAACGCAGCTAGTGGAAAATCGATGTTGGCAGTGTGAGTTTATACAGGGAAGTGAATTGACTTCTCAGTTCTGCAAGAGCATTGATAGTGTGCAGAACAACTGTGAAAGAGTTTGTAAGGAGTATTAGTTTCTGTTTGATGCAGTAGAGAAAGATGAGCTAGTGAAAAAGGCCCTCTCATGAAAAGAAAGGGCAGATATAATTAATGCAAAGGGACAGAGGGATGTTCTTATTATCATCATCATTCTACAGCTTTTGAAATAGATTTTTTTTTACATTATTAAATAATATTTTGTCTTTCTTGCACTCTCTTTGATTCATGTGGCTATTTAAATAGGTTCCAGCTTGAAGTCAGACATTCACTATTACACAGCAGAGTGAGAGTGTAGTCTCTCTGCAAATTCATGAACTCACAGATTCCTGTAACTGTGATGAGACTTGGCATGCAAACCACCAACGGGTTGAAGGTTGCCAAACTGAAGGATTGATGCAATGCTAAAGGAGGTTGTACCTTTGGGTCATTTCTTATTAAGGGAAAATAATTCTTAATTCTCCAAGACCACTGACAGCAAAATATAATGGCTCTCAGTTTGTGCTGAGCTCTGTTTTCCATCAGTGCTTTGCATCTGGCACTAAATCATTTTGAAAACTGACCCTGAGGTATGCCATGCAGTGATGCTTAATCTTTTGTGACACATAGACCTGGAGCCTTCTGCTGCTTATTACTTGAAGGAAATGCATATCTTTGATTCCCTACAACCGGCAGTCTTGGCAACTGTGGCTTGGATTCTTGAGTTTGTGGCTAAATACAAAACAGAGTTTCACCTATGTTCAGGTTTCTGGATTAAAATATTACGTAGTTCTGCCCACTATTTGTTGCTTCATGGCATGATTTGCATTGTCTTTCTCAGTCCTCTTCCAAGCAATGGTATGTCATTGTTTAAGTCCTGCATAGGAGCTCATCAGGGAAAATGTAAACTGCAAAAGCTTGGCCACTGTATTTTTTCTCTTTTCATGAAATGGAAAACAGCCAAGATGCAGAGATGTTTTCACTGCGGCATCTGCTTTGCTCTGTATATTTCAGAGATAAATGTGTAGGGAGCTACTGTGGGTTAGTGTTTCTTGTTATCCCTCAGTTGTGCATTCTGGTTGAAAAAGTCTGTTTTACTCTTACATGAGAGGGTAATGTACCTGGCATTGCTGGTACGGCCCCAGCACATTCTCTACAGGTAAACAGAACACAGTATTACTCCTTTGTTCAGATGAATTTACCATTGCCTTACACTGCAGACTGCCACAAAATGGATGAGTTGATCATAGTCTCAGTGGTGTCAGTCACAGTGCCGGCCTCCTACCAAAACTTTCCTTAGCCAAAGCAAAGCCTGAGAATGAAGACTATGACCTGGAGGACCAGGAAGGGCAATTCTGGTATCTGAATCTTTCACTCACAGTATTTCCTTGATGAACTTCCTAGGAGTCTGGTACTCAGTTTTGCTCACTGTCACTATGTATTCAGAAGGTGTAGCAGCAGAATATGAACACTTGACTGTCCCTTCCAACAGCCCTTCACACAGACAACATTTTATAGTCAAGGATACTGTCAAGGAAATAAGGAGAGGGGAATGATAAAAAGTTGATATTGTCCATGCAGGTCCCTCCAATGAGGGAGCCACAGTTGTCATATGCTCATCACATGTATATGTCCCCCCCACCACTTTCTGCTCCTGATTTAAAAACAAACAAAACCAAATTACTCAGGTTGAAAAAAACCACACTAGCTATGGAAAGAAGACGCAGAAACTTTTTGTTTCTCATTTGTGTTTATTTAATCCTTGGTAGACTACAACTGATTGAAGAACTGTTTCTTCTGTGAGAGTTCTGTGCATGTAAAGAACTTTAGTTGTATGCACACAGAGTTACTGCTATAAAATAGAAAAGTATGTCACAGTGATGTGATCATATAGACAAATGTCTCTGAAATTGCAGTCAGTGACCATGTAGTATCTACTCGCAATATAACAGGGAAATTAAGAATGCCATGGATTTCTAAATTAGTAACCCGGATATTACAGGCAACCATATGTTTCCTCCTTCACCAACACAGTCCCTACCCTCACCAGGATACCACAATGCTTAGAAGTGGCTATTATTAATTAGTGCTCAAATTTCATTTATAAGAGCTGTTAGGTAGGAAGAAGAGATGCTGAATTTGTCCATATCCAAGGATGCAAACAAAGAGATCCCCAGTAAACTGTATAAATTCAGGAGGAGCTTCAACTCTCACTACTCTAACTGCCCCATTAGGTCAGTACAGTGAACAGACTCTTTCAGGAATTACTGACTTTCCACCGTTATAATGACTCACACCTGTGTTGCTCATTCTTTTCATCTTAATATTAACTCACAGCTGAGACTGAGCGAAAGTACCATGAAGAAGAGGCAGCTACTCAGGAACATCATCTTCCCTCAGAACTAAAGAGTTTTGGTGAAAGCACATCTCAACTGTGCTTCAATTCCACTGCTTACCTGCACATTTAAATCTTATTTTGCTGCTTTTAAATCAATTCTACTGATTTGAAACCTAGCAATCTTGGGGATCACCTCAATATCTAGAGCAGAGTTGGACCACAGTGAGTATAAATACAGAGTGATGTAAGTTTAAGCTATTATGCTGCTGAGAAGATAGCAACCATATGTGTTTACATACAAAAGCTGTACCTCTGAAGAATTTATGGGCTGAAATCAGTTCTCGTTCCTCTATGGCTGAAAATCCTGCATTCCAAGAATATTTCCCATTGCTTTTGTTCTCTCATCTCTAAGTGTGATCATTCTTCAGTTTATTCCTCTGCTACAGAATTCTCATCTAAATGAGGGAGAAATTTCAAGAAGCACAGAGACGTCTTTTGCAGCTGCCACCATCTGCCATATGAATCCATATATACAATTTGACAGTGAAGTGAGGTTCCTTAGTCTTTACTTACATTTCACTTCTCTGCATTTGAAGTACAATTGGAAGAGAAATCTATTCCTTTTGGATGGAGTTAAAATGTAGCTGCATGGTGATGCAGACTCTGCTCCCTAGGGAGACAGGCAAGACGGTAGGAAAGCAGCTCCTCCAAACGTGTTTCTTAAAAACGATCAGCTAAGACATACACTGAAGGCTCTCAAATCACTTTCCCAATGGGAATTTCATCATTTGCTCCTTTCAGAAAGGACAAAAGGAAACACATATTTAAAAAAGATTTGTATCAGGCAAGAAACATAAGCAATATCTCCATCCCTTGTGTTTCTTCTGACTTTTGTGTTTGAGGCAAAGCTCAGCTGTATGCATTTAAATTCATTCATCTGCAAAACATATGTGTAAGAAAGCAGCTTCTGCTATGTCATAATTTTTTAATCCTGTTTTCCCAGTACTTTATATGCCTTAGACCAAGTGTTTACCCCCACCAGCAAGAATAGGGAAGGAAGAAGGTAGCAGAGGAGTATTTTAAACTAAGAACTACTGCTGAGGGCTGCTCTTCCATTTGCTGTGTGTACCAGTTGACAGATTTGACTTTAAGGCAGCATCTTATATTGCATCCAAATTACTTAAACCTTTTAAGGATTTCTGCAGAACATGGTCTAGCATTATTCTGTGCTAAAGAAAATAAAGCATATGTGCAGAAAATGAGACAAACATCTATATTTTTCTTTTCTTTGTTATTATGAATTCGGTTCTGCCATCGCATGGAACTTTCGCAAGCAAACTCTTGTAATCTGCAAACTTAGATCTCTCCATTCAGAGCGCAGACAAGCAACAGCCAAAAAAGAGAAAGAAGGAAAAAAATTAGTTTTGCTTTGAGCAAACAGTGTCCAGTACATTCTGCTCTGTTCTGATCTTTTCACAGCAGCAGATCCATGGCTCAGGTTAGCTACTTTCCTTTTTTTCACAGATGAAATAACAGCAAGTTCGCAGGCTGTCTCTGGCAGGCACTTTTGTCTCCCTCCTACTCTGTCT
>WEKX01023053.1:47980-62773 GCA_013390025.1 Pitta sordida | reverse complement strand
ATCCGTCCCTGGAACCTTGTGATTCTCTTCCATCCCAACAAGCCTGTAGCCAATACAGTGTCCAAATGTCAGACCTCCACACTTCAATGAAGCTTTACATGTCAACATGCAGATTGATGATAAAGCCTTTTCGAGCAGATTCCCATGGAAGCAGACATGCTCATTCAAGTCTGACCATGCCAAAATTAGAGAAGGTGTCTGAAACTCCAGATGATTTTCCGACAGAATACCAGAAACCAAAACAAGGCTTTTCTTCAGGTGGGTCTCCAGCTCTTCAAATCACAAGATTTCATATGACTTCCTCTAAGTATCCTGGCCTTCCTCAGCAGTCTGTCTCCAGAGATATATGGCGGTCCCCAGCTGTGTTGAATGGTAGAGAAAATTCAGCTAGTGGGAATGAAGTCATGAGCAAGGATTTAAATCCAGAGCTGATTGTCTTTCAGAATTACCCTTCATCTAGACCAAAGTTTAGGAAAATTCTGTGTGATGGTCTCACACCTCCTCACCACAAGTTTTCTAAAATCACCCTTATACTTGCAACCCCTTGGACTGCTATGCCTATCCACGTGGAAAGAAACTTTAGAAGAAGCCCAAGTCCAACAATCTTTGTCAAAACACATGATACAGATATAGCTGGTCCACCCTTTCACCCTGTGGATATCGGGGCTGGCCTCTCTCTATCAGTGAATCCAGTTTGCTGCTCAGGCTTGCTTTCTAGCCATTGGGCAAGATCCAGCTGGAGACCTTCCCAGGAAACATGCACTGTAAAAAGTGTATGTCCTGACAACCTTTTGACAAACAGACCACATCACACCATGTTTTCAGCTAACAGAGACACAGAGGGTGCAGGGTGTCTGTCTCTCGCTGTCAATATTGCATCCTTTGGATCTGCAAGGAGAGCGGTGAAGATTTTCATTCCATTTTAGTAACATTTTCAAACAGAATATCTAAATTGTATTTGATCAATACATGGATTGCCCTAGAGTTGACTTATGGGATAATGACAAAGCTACTTGTGTTCTGCTGTCACCAAGGCTGCAGATACAGCTTGATCCATCCTAAATGAAGATAAGAACTATGATCTCATTGAACACTTAACAACTGTTTCATTTTAACCATTAGAGTACTATTTTCAATATGACATAAAAGTGCTTATAGATTTTGCATGATTGGGCCATAGAGCTCAGCATTGTGAAAGTTCAAGACTTTGGAGCCAAGAACTGGTTTTCTTCTCTGCTAGTCAGTGTGGAACCTGGAACAAGGCCTCAGCATAGTTTTTATTAGTCTTTTTCTGTTTCACTGTTTTCATTTTCGTACTGGTCAAATTATGCTCTATATCTAGGTGGTTAATTCCTGATTTTGTAGCTTTTAAAAGTAATGTTTGTTTTCAAAACCCAAAATATTTAAGTGCATAGGAAGAAATCACTTTTTTTCCCTTTGTAGAAAAGGAGAGGTACCGCCCTTTCCTGAAGGTAACAAAGGAAACTTAGTGTCCATAACGTGTCAAATTTGGATATTCCAGAAAATTTCGAGCAGTGAAACTATGGGGAGTTTAAAAGGAATTTAGCCTACCTTCAGAAAAATGTTTCATAAGTAAATATTTTAATTATGATGTTGTATGGGCGTAAGAATCTGGTCCAACACCGACTATATAGAAGATAGGGATCAAGCTTGAGAATTTTGAAGGAGATAGGTGTGAAGAAGAAATCATAGCAGTTGTGGCGGGGGGAAAAACCCATTGTCTTATCCCTGTGGTTTTCCCATATGCATTTCCAATATGAGATATGTATATTCTCATGCCAATGAGATAGCATGCAGTGGGAGGAGGGTAGAAAATTTTGAATACAGTTAACATTAGAATTTTCCATATAGATTTTAAGGACAGACACCAATAATACAGTGGTGTCAGTATGTTTTCTTTTTATAGACAACTTCAGTGTGTTTTATTCTGCTTATGGTTATAGTATGACACCTTGTTATGACTTTTACTGGAATGAAGCATAGAACAACATTTTGTGAAACATATATAGTCATGATATCAAGAACATTTATTTACTTTGCTAAAACAAATCTCAGGGTTTTTTTCTTTTTTTTAATTACTTTTAATTGCTTTAAAACTGAGAGTAATTCAGGCTTTTAGTACGTGTTTAGAGCAGAAAGATTTTCTGTGGGGTTCCAGCAATCTCAGCAGCAGGACAAGGGCAGACAGTGAGTGGCAAAATCCATGGAGCTTGTTATACTGTGAAGAGCATGAGAAAGGAGTGGATCTGCAGAAATACTTAAAATAAATTTTATTCTAGAGAGATAAAAACTGATCTTCTTGTAATATGAATTTCTTTGGGGGCTGTATAAGCTTCCAATATGTGTAAATGTGAAGTCATGGCATCCAGAGAGACTACTTATGCTAATGGTTAAAATGTTTCTTTTAGTATTTCTCCAAAAGCTAGAGTTGATGTATGATGTCACATAAGTGTGTATATAGTACTGGATTTGTGGGTTTGAAGTTTTTTTAAATTGGACTTTGCTTTTTGTTCTGCATTAACTTATATCCCAGACTTCTTATGACATTGCAGCAAAACCTATGCAATGAGCTCAGAAATAGAGAAAAACTCCAGTTAAATAGGGTAAAATCTCCATTTCTGTGCTTTACATTATTAATAACTCCACTATTTTTTCATTCTCCATTTAAAATCTCAAATATCTCAAAAACTGTTTTGTGGTTTTAAGCATCTCTGCAAGTCTTCACTTGAAAACTATTCAATTTTATAGTGAGTGGCCAAGTCTTTTGGTGCTTTTGGTGGCTGAGGAAAATTCTTGATGGTGGGCCATGATTCATAATACAAACAAACTTGAAAGAAAGTTTATACGTACCTTCTGTTTGCTCTGGGAGATGCTGGTATGTTACTTGAGGAGAGCTATGGAGTGTTTTGTATTCAAAATAAATGCATCTCATTCAAAGCAGAAGTTTGGGGAACCTGTCTAAAAACCTGCTAAAAAGTGATGTACATAATTAGCCACAGGCCAGCATTGTGGCATGGCAACCAATTTTCATTCTGCTTTCAGACTGGTTTAACAAATGCTTAAATTTTAAGAAGTGTTCTGGTTCTTATTCTAGCAATGGCTGTCCTAAGATTTTTAAAAGCTGTTTAAAAGATTAAAGGAATGCAAAATTTTGTCTTCTACAGCTCTCCGAGCAGCACTGTTAGTGCTACAGGGGCTGCTTTCTTCTAAATGTAATGCCATTGCCTCTCCTGTAATCTTTGCAGCAATTTTCTTTTTGTGCGCCAGTTTTCTTTCTCAATGTAAAAACCTTGGTTCCCAAGAGCATTTGCACAGGCTTGTTTTTGGAGGATTTAGTCTAAAGCTTTCTGTACTCAGGAGGACTTTTTCCCACTGCCGTAACATTTGAAGGAATCAACTGCCATTTGTGTTTGGTGGGTTTCAGTGGAAGCAAGGCACAGAGTGCTCCAGCGGCAGCTGCGTATGACTAACCACCCCACACCCCTGCTCTCAGATGCCTCTGTTCTCTTTCTCTAAGAAAAGTAACCGTCTTTACTGCTAGATATCTCTTGCCTTTTTCTTCTATCGTAGCTTAAAACTAATAGCTGACCGCTTCTTCAGGCATGAGTTTCACTGCCAGCAACTACTGAATAAGAGTCCTGGAGGTCCTTTTTTGACCAAAACCAGTAAACAATCCACAAAACCTGTCAAGAAGCTATGCTATTTTCAAAGCAATGTTTAAAACACCAAAATAGAGATGCATCATGTGGCTATATGTTTGTGTACCCCAAACAGCAATGAGTTAGATTCAGCTGATAGATTTTAATTCCATCTTAGCAACAGCAGTGTAAATACAGATGGTAATTATAAGTGGTTTAATAAAGCATTGCAATAGACAGATCTGGAGCCCACACATGTGGAGATCTTTCTTCAAAGGAGAAAACAAAACCCAAAACCACTCTAAAAAATGATAAACATGTGTGTATATGTACATATGTACATATATATAAATAATATATATAATTTCATACACTTGATGAGTAGGATAGGTGAAAGGATTAAAGCAGAGACATTGATGTATTTCTTCAGGCATTCTGGTTATTTATGGGTCAGGCTTACTATAAGCTTAGGCTGGTTGTACAGTGATCTTCCCCTCTTTTTGACAGTGATTGCTGTGATGGGAGTTATTTGTCTTTCTTCTGATACTTGGCACGGATTAGTATAGAGCAGTTTGAACATCTGGCCTGGGCATGATATTCTTCTGTGCATTTTTCTATATATGCAATATATTCATTCCTGAAAAATGGACCAGAACATCAAGCCAAGCCTGGCTATCAGTCCTCTTATCCACAGCTGCAAAGGAGGACTGGGTAGCGGCAGCAGTAAAAAAAGTCCATCAACCAAATGAAGATCAAAGCATCAAAGCAAGGTAATGACTGATATATGGGGTGTCTCCTGGATGACCAGGGCAGGTTCAGACCTCCCCTCAGTGAAGCTCAGGCAGGGCTGGTGGCCAGGGCTGAGGCTCAGAGGACCCCAGCTTGGAAGTAAGGGGTCCATTCAGGTGACAATCAGAACTGCCAGAGCCTGTTAGAGCATTTGAACTCTGACAAGTAGGTGTGGATTGTCCTACACTAGTTCATGCTTGGGGAACTCTCCTTCAGAAGATGCCTTGTGTAGTTAAATAGTCATACAGTACTTCTGTACAGAAAATGAACATCACGACTGGTTTTCTTAAGTAGCTGCCAACAAATATCTTTTCCCTCTTATAAAAAACACCCTGTAAGACTGTTACAGAACTGTAATGTTTTGCAAAACAAGAGAGATCTCTCCAGAGGTTATTTTTCTTGTGAGTATCTATGGTTTTAAGGCACAGATTTACCTATGTCCTTTACTGGCCACTTTCTGAAACTATTAGCTGTTGTGTTGTTTCACTGATTCTATTCTTAATTCTTTTACACTGTATCGTGGATCTCAAATTCTTCTGTCTCCACAGGTAGAGTTACTATACACAGGTAGAGTTACTGGTTGGAATTTCTCATCCTTGTCCAAATATTTATGGTTCCATGAGCTCACAAAATGGGTTATACATTACACATTGCTGATAAATGTAACCCATCACAGCAATCAGAGTTCTCAAGGTCTGTCCAGTCATAGTCACTCCAGTGTGAACCTTGCCCATGGGTAATCTTTGCTCTTGTCCCATCAGACCCTCTAATTGAGGTTTCAGTCCTGCTGTTGTCTGAATAATTGAATAAGAAAAAATTCCATTTACTATCTGTTCTGCCAGTCTCCGATGCAGAAAGACTTCAGTCCAAAATAACAATTGTGGTTTCAAAGAAACTGGCCTCTGCACTATTTTCTTTTAACACTGTGAGAATCTTTTCCAGCTAATCCACACACATCTTTAAGGCACTGCAGTGTTTCCTGACTCTGTTCTGCTGTTAAGAAAACTGACTACCAGTTATGGATGTAATGCACTTGTTACAGGTGCAAGCTATGACATTTTTCATGTATAATCAGCTGCATAAATACAGAATGGGGACAAACTGGTCTGGCCACAGTTCTGAAAAGTCTCTGGAAGCTTATACGTAGTAGATTGCAAGGTGAACTTGAGTTCATGGTATTGTATAAAAGATAAGCACTATATATAAAAACATGATGAAAACTGCACTTGAAAGGCACATATAAGGGCTCTGTTGTCTTCACTCTGGCAGCCTTATTGCTTATTGGCTATTATTGCATCAAGTTGCCAAACAGAGGAAATGGGGAAATCCCAGAGGAGAGCAATAAGAATAATCAGAATCAAGAGAACAAAGCTGTTATGAAATGATTGACCAGATCAGTGTAGTTTTAGCCTAGAGAAGATAGAAATCCCAATAAGCAAAAAGTCTACAAATATGTACAAGTCAGAAGCAAATCTAAAAGGAATGATCTCCTTAGTGTGATGAAGAAAGCAATATATAATGAAGTGTAGTTCTAGCCATGCATTTTCAGGCTAGATATTTGGAAAATCCTGCTAATGGTTAAGGTAATGAAGCACTGGAATAAATTGCCCAGGGATGCTGCAAAGGCTCTGTTATAGGAACTTTTCTAAGAAGGTATTATATGGACATCTGTCAGACATGAAAGTGATCTTGCAAGGAAGGCTTAGACCTCTGGAATTCACTGCCTTGTGACTTAGTGATTATAAGTAATGACAGGTCACTTTCTTCGGTTGGATTTGTTAATGCTTCTCTTTCTTGCTCAAGACCATGGAGTCCTATTAATTAATTTCTAATTTCAGTTACCTCCTGCTCCTTTTTTTCCCTCTCAAGTGTGCTCTCAACAGCAGAGTTAATACGTACCTCCTCTCCCATTTATGAATCAAGTTTATGTGATAATTAATCCACTGAAAAAATAATAAACTTTTTTTATAGATTTATTTGAAAAGCAGTGGCCTTGGAAGCTCTGTCTATGAAGTAGAGCAACTAATAAGGAAACACGAGGCTTTTGAGAAGCTTCTGGCATCACAGGATGAGAAGGTACAAAAATCAACAATAAATATTTTACCAGCCCATGAGCTAGAATTTTATATGCTTGTGTATATTTATTTGTTTGAGTTTTGATTTATTTTTAAATGTGGTAACGCACTGAATTGCTGACAGACATGATATGCCTGATAGACTTGAACCAAAGAGAAAATGAGGAAGCCAACGGAAATAAGAGACACTGGAGAACAAGTGTTAAAACACTCCATGCCAAAGTCCTGCCTGTATTGTCTTGCAGCAGATAGGAAAACCACTCAGTATGTTGAATAGTGGGACTTACAAGAAGAAATATTTAAAGCAGGCTATATTGTGTTATGAACATCAGAAGTTTCCGGTTTTTTCATTAAAAAAGAATAGTAGCTTTTAAATGAAATAAAACACAGTAAGTCAAACTATTTAAATATACATTTGGTATACAGAGGCTGACCCAAACTGGCTAGCCACTCTGCACTTTAGATACTGAATTACTTATTTTCATGTGAGGGAACTGCCTGGCTGGCGACCACTGGTCTAACTCACCTAGGCTAAACTTAAGCCTGGGGCTGTGCCTGGGCTCCTGGGGAGGTTTAGGCTGGATGTTAGGAAGAGCTTTTTAACAGAGAGTGTGCTCCCTCAGTGGAATGGTCTGCTCAGGGAGGTGGTGGAATCGCCATCCTTGGAGATGTTTGAGAAAAGATGGGGAACTCATTGACATGGTCTAGATAATGGGATGATGGGATGGGGAGTTGGTTATAAAAAAAAAAACAACAAAGATAACATGACTCTGAGATTAGCTCAGATAGATAAAACATGGTGCTCACGGCACCAGGGTTGTGGGTTCAGTCCCTGTATGGGCATTCACTGAGGAGCTGGACTCGATGATCCTTGTGGGTCCCTTCCAACTTGGAATATTCTGGGATTCTGTGAATAAGCTGTGATGTTCTGTGAATGAGTCTTGACAGCTCCCTGACAGACATATTGTTCATTTTGAGAGCTATCTCCCATCACCTGATTTTCATAAAGGAATAAAACATGAACACTTGCGGGTGTCATGCTTGCTCAATGATTTCTTTCATCAGATGATCAGTGGCATAGGGACTCCTGGAGCTACGTCTTCAATTCATTTAAGTAGCCAGGATGCACCACATAGGCCAATGACAATAATGTCGTAGGTATGACATAGTACAGGGTGAGGGGGAATGTTGGTTAACTTGTCATTGCTCTTCTTGTTCATTACAGAAAAAAAAAAGGAAAATCTTTTAGCTTTGAAAAGGAGCTTGGATTTTGTTTCTTTCACACCACTTGGAAGCATAAAAGTAATTTCAGATTGTTGCCTCCCCAGATGATATCTCTTCAAGAAGAGGCAAGCAGGCTGGAAATGGCTGATGGACTGGAAGGGCGAAAGATTCAGCACAAACTGAATGTCATTCGTGAGAGGAAGCATCAGATCAAGAATCTATCCCAGAGTAGGAGAGAGAAGCTGCAGACTGCCCTTCTTCTGGCACTTTTCTACCAAAACTTGGAAGAGGTAAGAGGATTTTAGACTGGGATGGGGATAGAAAGCAGAGGAAATGCCTACCGCCATTGCATGAAGTGCTCACTCTTGCCAGACGTTATTACGTGGGTGGATAATCTACTCTGGTATGGCAACTCCAACCACACTCATACTAGGGGATGCTCCAATGCCATCGCTGTTATTATACTATTGTTGTGGCATTGTGCCCCTTACAGCTGCCTTACTCATCAAAACTCAGCTAAAATAAAGCAATTAAAAGGAAAACCACAAGCTTCTATGTATGTTTCCTTTGGTGGAACAAAAAATATATTTCAGATCAGAGTGAATACGAAGTGGAAAGCATTATGGCCTCAGCATCAAGCTTTATTAGTAGATGTTTTGAAGGCCTTCAAAACACTTCTGTAACTTAGCATAGCTCTTCAGCTACTGTAGGTTAGTCTGTGCAGAATCTGCTGGTCTCGATCTCCTGTTTAGGCCTTATTCCTGTAACTGGTTGGCTCTGCTCCTGTCACAACTGTCAGAAAGGCATACTACGTCAGTATTTCAAAGTGTAGCACAATACGTATAACTGAAAACGTGCTAGCATATCTAGTGAGCTGGCATAAACAAGAGTATATAGGCCCAGAGGGACATATGGAAACACTCTTGCTGGTTGGGTATCCACCCCTTCTGCCTCTGCATCCTATGAAATATCATCCACTGTTTGAAGAAAAACTACTGGTGCTCATCTCCCATCCCATGAAAAAGACACATGACCTGACATAGGTCCAGTTAGGATTGTCAGTCAAGGAGAATGAATGCCTGTAACACAGCTGCTGCTGACAGCAAAGTTGTGAGGAACACTTCCCTTTTCTCCTTAACTCTCTCCACATAAATTCATCCAAGAGTTCTTTAGAGAGTTTTTGCTCTCAGATTATGTGCTCATTTATCTTGCCAATCTAAATTCATTGCCTGCTGCTGTAGAATGTGAATGCCATCTAGGAATTAAAAACAAAAATAAGAAAATCTTACATCAATATCTTCATTTTTTTTGTTGGATAGAATGGAATGTTTAACTTGATTTAATGATGTTCTGGGTGTGTACAAGTTCATATATGAGAATTGTCCCCATAGAAAAGTTAGATTCAGAGAAGAGTTTTGAGTTTAGCTGTGGAATAAATGAGGTCATTTGTTATTCTTACTTATTAAGAGAACAAGATGTATAGCTCAGGTCTTACTCCTCTGAAAATTCTACTTCTTTACAAGCATCCACTTTAGTACAGTGGTGAGTGTCTCGATTCCTGCCAGGGAGGCTGTGGTGCTGTTTAAGAGTTGGACTCGATGATCCTTGTGGGTCCCTTCCAACTCAGAATATTCTGTGATTCTATGTTAAGTAATTCCTATTGATCAAACAGATTTTTTTGCATCAGCAGAAATTAGAGATTGCTGTCATCATTAAAAGTCTCCTAGTTACTCTCTAGCAGGTGTTGCACAAAGAGCTGCACACATTAGTACAAAAATAACACAGTCTATGATTACTGATGAGAGAGTGGAGAGTTCAACATAATATAATCTGCTTAGAAGGCTAGCTGCTGCAGGACATAAGACTTTGGCTTTTTCTGCAAAAACCCCACAATGACTAACTCAGGAGATTACACTCAGCTCACAAAATAGGACACACCCTCCTACAGTAGAAATTGAGTGCTTTTCTAGTCCCAAAGAAGTGAGACAGGCTTTAGACTAACCCTATTGTCACAAATTCTATAGCTCAGTGCTAGTGCGGAAGGCAAATGAGCAAGAAAAATGTTTATTTAGATTATTGCAGAGAGAAGATGACAAACTTGAAAGTTTTGATTTCTATGGCTGGCTCTGAGTTTTAACGCTGACTCTGAAACTTGCTCATCACATTAGTGGGACCTCTTTTCCTTTAACCATGTACAAGAGAATAAAAACACATGTGCTTCTTTATCTCAGGGGAGTGTGAGAGAGTAGTTGTTATCTCTAGATATCTGGAACAGTCATATCCCTTTATATGCTTTAAATCGTTCTCTTATTAAAAATCAGTATAATTTACAACAAACTTGGTGCTCATGATGTTACGGTAATTGATATTTTGAAAATTTAGCTTTCTAAATTGATAGTGTTCACACTTCTTATGAGTCCCATGGAAATATAACTGACCTCATGTCCCTACACTGAGAATAAGACTTTTCTTATTCTTATCTTCAATAAAATGAAAATGCCTGTCCAGACAACCATCAAGTCTTTTCATAGAAAGGTCTTTGGACAACAGATCAGCTTTCCTTCACATCTGAATGTGGGCATATGGCCAGGAGAAGGATCTCTCACTCTCTAGAGCCATCTTAACTAAGCCTTAAAATAGACCAAGACACTAAGAGTTGAGATGTTCAGTGTGTCGTTAAGCCATTGCTTCTATTTAAAATGTAGAAGAGAAATCATCCTTCAAGTGGCTGGATAGAGAGGACTGATTTTTTTTTTCTCACTCTAACTGCATGGATGACCCTCTCCTATTCAAATGAAGAATCATTTTAGTGACACTGAAGAGTTCATGTGTGGCTAGTTAAGGGGAGAAGGTAATTGAGGAGCATGTCAGAAATGAAAATAGCAGATGACAATGTGTTCTCTTGGACAACCTTGACATAAAGTTCCTCTTTGAGTTTCTAACTATGCTTTGGATGGAAAAGGTCTCTGGGGAGCATGCTGTTAGTGAAAGCTATTTCTGTTTTTGTTTATAGAATTTCAGCAGATGAAACAACACTTCAAATCAGTAATTAAGTGAGAAAATCTTCCAGTTGTCAAGTTTTGTGTACACGCAGTGCGTAGTTCCACAAGGACAGCCAAATGCTTTGCAGCTAATAAAGCTGCCTTCAATTTGCTGATCTTGTGTTGTCCAGACATTACATTACTTCAGTGGTCTGACTGCAACAGGATCGATTACAACATTATGTCAAATGTTCAATTCTCAGTGATAGAAAACATTTCCTTCAGTGCTAAGCACTGAAGTTCAGCATATTTTAAGGAAAATTTTGGAAAATTCCCTATCTTACTGTCTATTTTATTCTGCATTAATTTAAATCCCCTAAAAATAAGTTTCCTTTCCTACAGGAAACACATAACTCTTCCTTTATTAACTCTCATAAATCTCCTTATCTGAATCTGATACTCCTGACCAGACCATTTTGAAGTTTATGAAGTATAAAAGCAAATAGGGTTATATTTCCCTTCAAATAATTTAACAATGCTTGGCCCCATCAGTAAGACATTTACTTTACATTTTTAATTTAGATCTTACAACACCACTGAGATCAGGAAATGTTAGTGCTGTTTTAGAGGTGGAGAACAGAATTCTTAAGAATTTTAACCCATCTTACATGTAGATCAATGGCACAGATACAAGATGAAACTCAGATCCCTAAATCCCAAGTGCTCATAATCTTGGCTGCCAAACTCCCATCCATATCTGCCTAGCCCAGGCATAGACTCTTGCATAGAGTAATGACATGTCCCGGGGGCAGACCCCAGGATCTCATGTGGTTGTCATGCTAACTCAGCCACCTCACACTACTGCAGGCAGAAGACTGGATCACTGAACGCATGCAGAAGTTAGAGGATCCTTCCATACAAGACCCTAGCAATCTGCACGACAAAATGAAGCTGCTGCAGAAACATCAAGTCTTTGAGGCAGAGATTCTAGCAAATGAAGAAATCATCACAGCTGTTAATAAGGTAAGTAACACTCTGCTAGTTTTTTTACAGATTATTGCTGTTTATCCAAAGAGGGACAGATAGATGAAATGTGAAGGAAGAGTAGGTCATGACTTCTGTATCAATTATCCTACTTGTGTGACTAGACTCCCGTTGCTATGCCATTGAAATGTAATGCTGTTAATTTACAACAGGGAGATATGTTAATTGCTCTAGTCAGGGAGCTTCATCTTTCCTTATAGTCTGAATAGATTTCCTTATAGTAGATATGAAAATATCGGTGACTTCTTTCTTGCCTGCGGTGATTATTCCGCAAAAGGTAAACAGGATTTCATGCCAAATTTGTGAATATTCTTGTTGAAACTGGGTGAGTCATGTGGTTGAAAGGTGCAGTCATCTGTAAAACCTCTCTTGGTGCTCCCACTCCATGAATGTCATTCTTGGAAGGGAAAAATTCAAATCCTAGTGTTTTATAATTCTAGATTCCCTCTGGGTGTAAGGGGTTTCCAAGTGAACTGTATCATTTAGGCATTAAGAATTCACCTTAGCAACCGGTTGTGCAGTCCAGGTTAGGAAAGTGAGAGAATCCCTCCAGAAAGGTCATGTAACATAGTAATCCCCTTAAAAATTAGTGACAACCTTAATTTCTAATTTCTTTTTTTGAATGTGAAGAAAGGAGAAGCCTTGGTTTCAAAAAGCCACCCAAAATCAGGAGACATCTGTCGCCAAGTCCGCTTGCTTCAGGAGCATTGGGAGAAGTTGAAGAGAGCCGTTGCTGCTCGTGGAAAGATGCTAGAGGACAGTCGGGACTTCCTAGAATTTCTCCAGAAGGTAGACCAGGTGGAAGCCTGGATCAGGGAGAAGGTAAATAGATTTTTGTACTTCACCAAGCAGCACACTAACGACTTGCTATTTAGCAATGAAATTCGGATATGTCATCTTCCAGAATACTTTTTAGTGGATTTTGTCTGCAAGAATCATGACATATTCAACAAAAAAAATACTAAATGAATGACTGAAGAAGTTCCAAAAATTTCTTGGAGTCTGTCCTTACCAGAGTCAGTTGAACAGTATTAGCCCATGTTCTCATTTAAAGTGTGCACAATGAAGGGTTTGTGATTATTGGCGGCCATCTCCTGTGTCTCTATTGAGACAGAGAAATTAAAGCGGATTAGAATGGAAGAGACTTGAAACATTTGGCGACTAGCTTGCACTCTCATTGTATGTCAAATCTGAAAGTTTCTCTTTGTAGGAGTGATGAGAGAATCGCTTTAATTCAGAGATTGTGACCATAATCAGTAATAGACTGACGAGGGAGTTGGGACTGAGTTTCATAATTATCTAAAGATCAGAAGAGACTACTTCAGAAGCTGTAGGTCGGTGATTTACAGATAAACCAAGGAACTCGTTGCATCAGAATAAGCATTGTGAATTACTGTGTTCTTTTACTACTTGCCTAAATATTTGTCTGTTTGCTGCTTATTTCCCCAGGAAGTCATGATTAATGTAGGTGATGTGGGAAACGACTATGAACACTGCCTGCAGCTCAAGAAGAAGTTGAATGAGTTCCGTGGAGCAACTTCAGGGGTAAGAGGTGTTTTCCATGTACATTCCTTGTGTGGTTGCAAGCAGCAGTTAACTTTTCAGTTCAGGTAGTAAATACAGATCCATTACAATGAGAAGGTGAAAGAACAGGGCAATAGGAAGTATTTCCACCTCAAAAGACGTTGAAAACCATAGAATTTTCACAAATTGTGCCTTCTGCTTTGAAGATGTCTAAACTGAGCTGTCAGGCACTCATGACACAGCCTTAAATTTGGGAGTGCATTAAATGATCAGAAAACTTGTGTAAGCCTGAATTTGGGCAGGGTGTTGTTTGGTTCATGCAGTCTGCAAAGTCACAGTGATTTCTACAAGAAAGTGATTCAAAAACGGTTGTTTCACCTATGTTTTTTTGACTCTGGAAGCTGATATGTTCCATGAACTAAACCTCTGAGGGAAAAAAATCCTACTTTTTCTATTTCCATCCTTTCTTTCTCCCTTCTCCTCATCATGAAGAACAGTTGGGATTCTCATATTCCTTCATACAAATGAAGCATGTACAATTGGGGGCCTCTGTTTATACAGTACATGTGGTCAGTCACGAATCATAACATTAATAATCCAAGTTGTAGTAAACAAAGCAATGGTTTACACTTTGGATAGCAGCCATGTGACTAGATGGCTGCACATTTCACCTTTCTATACTGAGATCTCTGACCCTCTTTTGTGGTGCTGAGACATGTCAGCTGCCTCACTTGGTCCCAGTAAGATGTGCTAACTTGGACACCAAACCTGGGGAACAGGCCCTGTCACAAAAAGGGCCTCCTTGTGATGTGTTTCAACTCCTGCTATAAAAGCTGTGAGCACATACACTGATGGGATGCATTTGCAGCAACCTCTTCTCTCTGTGTGAACTGCTACAGTTGTGGACTAACTAGTCCGTGTGCCATGCAGGAAATATTACTGTGCAGATTTGCAAGTCTGGAAATTGTGAGAAAGGTGTGAAAAGAGGTGTATTAGGACTTTGTGAGTGAAGTTTACTCTTAATATTCTTTCCTAATATTCTTTATCCTTTGTTTGTCAGCTATCTTGTTGAAAATTCCTGTTGTGGCAGCTCCCATCTTTTACTTTTTTGCCTAATAGCAGAAGGAGACAATCCTCTTCTATGCAAAGTAACAGTGTAGGTATGCCAGACACCTGAGTGAAAACACTGAGCTCCCCATTTCACAGTCCAGCAGAATTCTGTGACAGTGCATTCATACTGCATTTGGATAGAGAGCCAAACTACTCAGTTTCAGCCTNGGTTTCTCTTGTTCTCTTTATGGCTGCGTATAATAATAAAGCACATAAGACAGCATGAATATTGATATGGATGCAGCATAAAAAAAATACCCAATGGAGTGAATACTTCCATTAACAGTGAGCTGGCATTTTCTAGCTGTGCTTCTATTACACCAGTGATTGTCTCCCCTGCTAAGCTTATGATTTACTGCGCTTAGAAAAATAGAGAATGTTTCTGAA
>WEKX01023053.1:27002-40023 GCA_013390025.1 Pitta sordida | reverse complement strand
AAAAAGTCATCCTATTATTAAGAAGAAAGTCACAATAATAATTGTTCAAGATGTTTTCTTTAGCATCTAATGCTTATTGCCATGCAGTGCTATGCAGTTAATTTTTGAAATAGCTATGAAATACTGTTGGGTTTTTCAGTGTATTCTGCTGAACTCATGTTAACCTCTGTTTTACAGCATTTTGGCATGTTTATGACTGCTTTGTTTTCCTTATACAGAAATTCTATGGCTACGTGGAACAGACTGAGAGCTGGCTCAGCAGCAAAGAAGCTTTCCTAGCTAATGAGGACTTAGGGGTATGTACTCTGAAAAATTACATTTTTCTCTGCAACAATTCTGGAGGAAATGGAACTGTGAAATTTTTGATGGTGTGCCCAGAAACTTCCTGTGGTCTTCCTCCTTCTGAAGTTACTTCTCTGTCTTGTTGGCAGTTTAGGATCAGATCTCTTTCCTTGGTAAATTACACTGGATGGGATTCTCATCCCCAGGAGTAATGAAACAACACAACTACTCTGATTATAGCAGGAAGATGAGATTGCATAGAACCAGTTGGGTTGGAAGGGACCTGAAAGATCATCTAGTTCAAACTGTGCTGCCATGGGCAGGGACAACTCCCACTAGACCAGGTTGCTCAATGCTCCATTCAGCCTGATCTTGTCATACCTGACCCAAGTACATTTGCCAGCAGTGTGCAAGTCATCACGGCTGACATCAGTTTAGCTTCAAATTATCTACCACAGATATCAATAACACTGCAATAACTGAAGCTGGAGACTGATACACAGAAGTTGCAAGAGCTGTCCAGGATGCTAGATACACATTCTGATACTTAGCTTACCCTGCACCTTGGATGGGTAGCACTACCCAATTAGTTGCCTCTGCAGGAACTACAATGACATCGCAGTGGTCAGTGTAGACACAATTGGTAAAATGGTATGAAAACCATAAAATGCTAATGGGTGATGTCTGTTTACTTCTTCCTTTAGAATAGTAATGAATCAGAGTTTATTGCAGTAACAACATTTTGACAACATTTTGAGGGGTGCTGAAAAGCTTGGAATTTACAAACATTACAAGAGGTCAGATTCTGTGTTTCTCTCCAGATTAACTGTAATGTCAGACTACAGACCTCAAATTCAAATCTGGATCTGAGCACTTCTAAATGCCATGAGCTGAAAATGAGTCTCTAATTTTAACCTATTTCTGTGACATATTTTTTCATTTAACTCTGATTTCAGTTTGGCATCACGTATTTACTTTCAACATAGCACCTGTCTTAAGATTTATTTACAACTAGGCTCTGATGTTTTAATTCTTGTGAGGTTACATGTTCTATGCAGCACAACAATATGCATGAGAAGTTAAGCATCCAGTAGCTAATTCAGTTTTGACTGTGAAATATTGACCTCACACCTTGCATAGAACATTATTTAGACCCAAATTGTCAGCTTCAATGCTAATAAATTCCAGAGAACAATAAATTTTCGTGACAGCTAGCNTAAAGCCCTGCCCAAATTATCTACTAGGGCATTTGCAAATTTTCCAGTCAGATCTCGCTCTTTCATGTGAATTACTTTATTTCTTCTAATGAGTTGCATACTGTTCATTTTAAACAAATGATGGCAGTAAAAGCACTTGCATTACTTGCTACAGTAGATGAAAAGATGTACGTAAAAGTTATGAAAAGAGACTGGAGATCTCTTATGATTAAAGTGAACATAAAAATTTATTAATATGACCTAATTTGGTATGTTTTATTGACTTCACAAGCTTGCATTAACACAAATAAAATGCTGCAGGTCCAAAATTGGTAAAAAGACTAAAGAATGGTGTAGCTTTGGTTAATCTATGACAAATACCATGATACTTACAGGATTTCCACGTAAGAAACATGCAGAGTTTATGTTCTTTTGGACTCTGAAGGCAATAATCATTATTCCTACAGGCAGATATCATATGTACAGAATTTGTGTGTAGTTTAAACATACCTAACTAATAGAAATCCCTCTAATAGTGTCCTGAGCATCTTCTCTGACAGTCCAAGTCAAGGGAGTCTGTGTATTATGGACATTTCTCTTACATAATGGAGAATTAGAACATCTGTGGTTTAGAGGTGAAATTTTAAACCCCTTATCCTATCTAATTCACTTTGTGACTTTTACCTCACACATCTGTCTTCATCTCAGAAAAGAGAGACTACTGGAGAATGCTGCTGCTCGCAGACACTTGCTAGAGGAATCAAGGCTTCTGCACAAGTTCCTGAAGAATTCTTTTGAGGTATAATTACACAGGATTGATGGTATTCAGGTTTCTTTAAACATACTGTGCCACATAGATCTGGATCCCTGGACAGAATTACTGTGAGAAAAAACAAGGAACTGTGTCTGAAATGAGATAATATTGGGAGAAATGAGGATAAGAATGAAGGGATATTTTTTCATCTTCTCTCTAGTCATCAGATGAAAGGGCTACTGTACATTGGGCACCAGAAAAAATGCAGTAGAAATAAAAGCATTAAAAGAAGTTGTGCTACTATTTAAAAACCCACAAGAGGAGATAAATTAATTATTTTCTTTTGACAAACTTACAGTGGATTAGAAATAGGGATACTGGTGTCTGTTCACCCCATGCACACAGGTGCCCATTTGTTTTCCCACTGCATGGGGCCTATCTGATGGAGACAGCCCCCAATCTAGGTAACTGTGCAGGTAAGCAGATACATATATAGGGATGACTGTATGAAGGATGGGAGGAACTTAGGGAAGTAGAACCTCAGAAGGACAACTCATTTGTGTCCCCACTCACTGGCCTCCTGTTTTATACATCCAGAGAAGAGTCTAGCAGGCTGGATCTGAAGAAACACTGAAGGTTTTGGTTACTTCTGTTCTTTCCTCCCCAAAGGTTGCTGCCTGGATCAATGAGAAGAATAGCATTGCCCAGGATGACAGCTGGAAGGATCCAAGCAATCTTCAGACCAAACTGCAGAAGCACCAGACTTTCCAAGCAGAGATCATGGCCAATAGAAATCGTCTGAACTCCATCAAATCTGTGAGAGAAGCAGGGTTGATGTCAAGGGTGGGCAACTGGGATAAAGGACTCTGGAGACAGTCTAAGTTACAATAATCTCAAATACGTGAGGGGAAATCACTGTCCCCTCAGTGACATCATTCATTTTCTCTCTGAGGGGACTAGGAAGCTTATTCTTACAGTCCATCAAGACTTTTTTGTGTCCATCAGTTTCTTCCCACTCTCTCTTATTTCCCTAGCTTGCTATCTATATTCACTGTGCATGCAAAGTTAAAAAAGACAGGTACCTTCAATAAAAGATTCAATCCACTGACTTTAGGGACATCTCTCTGGGTGGATGCTACTTTAGAGGTATACTTGTTTCTTATAGCAGAGAATGTAGCTGATTGTATGCACAACTTTAACAAGTCATATAAGATGTACTCAACAAAAAGGATAAAGAAGAATTTCCAAGAGCCTCCTTTGCAGAGACATGCTAGTAGGCGAGATATGAAGGAGTCCTGATTAGCTTTGTCAGATACTTGGCAGAAGCTATTATCAGATCATAAGCTTGGAAGGACAGACTGTTACATATTTATTAACTTTATTTTCAGCAGAATGTATTTTGCAATAGATTGTACTAAGTATTATAGGTAGATTCCCTCCTCCTTACTTACCTGTAATCAATATCTTAGAAACACTTCCTTTTTCTTTTTCCTCCCCTCCCCTCTTTTCCCTCTCTGTGCAGACAAAACTAAGGCAGTGGGTGTGAAAGAGTGGAGTTACAATTCTCAATAAACTGATCTGTTTTTAAAGGCTTGTTTGCACAATCTCTTTCACATTATTTCTTGATGCCTTCCCTTTTTCTTGCTTTTTTCATTGGAAATAGCCTTAATAGTTGCTCTTTAGGACATCTACTGACCTGTTACAGCAACTTTTTCTTGCTGTACCTCTTGCTTGCCTTGCTGTGCAGTCTCTGCCCCAGTTTCAGTAAGCCTTTTGCTTGTATTAGTTTTTTCTCTGTAGACTCCATCTGTTTTGTCAGAAAGTGATGGTTGCAGCTGGCCACTTGCATACCACTGCCAGCAAGCTTTGTTAATGGAGACAAAAGTGATATGTTCTGGTGCATTCAAAAAAGAAAGAAAACTTTGCCTATTCTCTCTGCTGTAGGAAGGTGAGAAGATGCTCCATGAAAGGCACTATGCCTCAGAAGCCATTCAGTCCAGACTACAAGAAATGGAAGAGCTATGGGAGGAGCTGCTAGCAAGTTGCCAGGATAAATGGACGAAACTGCAGGATGCTTACAAGGTGCTTACAATTATATCCATAATTCTACATGCCAGTATGCGGATCTTGGTGTAATTTCCAGAGATAGTATGACTGCCTTGCTACATGTCCCATCTACAAGTGTGTCACTTGACACAATCAAACTTGATTCCTCAAGACTATTAGTACAAAGAACCTACTAAGTTTGGACTGACTGAATGGAATTGGCAGGCGATTTGAAGATCCCTATGGAGGGAAAACATTTGTAGGTTGTGAGCTCCCTTCTTCCTTCTGCTGCTGGTTTAGGTCTGGATTCTAGAGAGAGGGATAAATGTGTTTACGACTATGTGCCAGTTCTCTGCATCTGTCACAAAGGCATCTTTTCTCCAACACATTGAGTAAGAATCCCACAGCTGCTTTTCATTCTTCTAGCTCTAGGTACATGAATTGTTATGACTGTGAGCTATGCATAGGCTATCATACAATCTGTGTTATAAAATAGAGCTCTCCCTTTAAATGGCTTCCTTTCCATGATCTAAATTTGTGCAACACAAGTAAGATAAGATATTGATGTTTTCTGCATCAGTTCTTCACTTCACCATGACTGAATTCTCTTTTTCATTTCAATGACCATCCTATCTGGGAAGAGTTCACTGAGCACTGGGAAGTTGCTCTGTGTTTGTGTATAATTCTTAGTGAAAGTGAGCAAGATTTTTACATCAGATTTTCCTAGAGATTTAAATGATCTTTTCTTCTTGCTTGTTCTCAGGGTCTTCATTTTCAACGAAATGTAGAAGACACAGAAAAATGGTTGGAAGGTGTGGAAAATGAACTCAAAGCACCATATAGTAACAATGATCTGGTGGTTTTGAACAGTCATCTGAAGAAACAAGAGGAACTGGAGGAAGATATTGCTGGTCATAGGGACCGGCTGCAAGAGCTTGTGGTCACAGCTCAGCAGTTCCAGAAGGAGAAACACTTCCTTGCTGATGAACTAGAAGAGAGAGTGGATCAAGTGGTGCAGAGGTGTGTGAGTGCCTGGCTTGTCTCCTGCCA
This sequence comes from Pitta sordida, assembly GCA_013390025.1. Taxonomy (NCBI): domain Eukaryota; kingdom Metazoa; phylum Chordata; class Aves; order Passeriformes; family Pittidae; genus Pitta; species Pitta sordida. The sequence continues at coordinate 34,695 of WEKX01023053.1, read as the reverse complement.
TCTTTTTCCTGGGTTTATCAGCATTTTTCTTCCTTGAATATTATTTTTTCTTTCCTTCTCTAAACTATTCTGAAAAGAATGTTTTACATTCCTTCCTTATCAATCTCTGGTCTTCATCAAATTATCTTTAAAACCTACAGATACAAAAGACTACGTGATCCTCTGCAGGAGAGACGTGGAAATCTGGAGGCAAGCAGACTTCAGTACCAGTTTTTCCGAGATGTTGATGAGGAGTTGGCTTGGGTTCGTGAGAAGCTTCCTATGGCTTGCTCCAGGGATTACGGCCAATCTCTGGTAACTGTTCAGCGTCTACAAGAAAAGCACCAGGTAAGAGTGGTCCATTCGGTGCTAGATGGTGAGTTGGACTAGATGATCCTTGTGGGTCCCTTCCAACTCATAATATTCTGTGATTCTGAGATTCTGTGATTCGCAGTCTTCAGAATCATATAGAGAACACTGAGCTCAGTGTGTCTCTAGGAAATTTCATCTGTGTGCTTTGGCTAACAGGAGTCACGATTACATGGGATTACATACTCATCCATTTCATTTTTGATCTATATGTCCATGACTTGGCAACATGTGAGATTCCATCCTGCTTATCATTGCAGTGGTGCAAGTACCATACTATATGGTTTTCTGTGGTCACATTGTCTCTTTCTGTGAACTGAGTTCAAAACCTGGCTTTTTCAACACAAAATAGATTTTACAAACTGCGTGCTTTCATAGGTTCTTTGGGGAACAGATGCCTAACAAGATGGTTTGCAACTCAGTAAGTACATCCAAAAAATTTCATTGCACAAATGTCTCAGGATAAGCTCCCAGGAAAACATTTTCCCCAAAACCTTTTCCTATTCTGAAGGGAGGTAACTAGCAGCAAATTATTATGATCCCTAGCTGACCTTCATTCCAGTGGTAGCTTTCAAGATAGATGCTGAATTATTTCACAAGCCTCAGATGGGCCATCAGAGAAAGGAGGGAAAGATGGAATCCTGTAATCTCAAACACCAATAAAACAACATCTGCCTTCCTGATAATTTTTTAATAAGGAATGTTGTCTCTTTGCAAACATAAGATGGAAAAAAACCCAGTCCTGCTAAAAGTTTCCAGCAGCTGTTGGTATTTAATGATAGCAAATGACAGCCCACTTATGTGCCATGTCAACTGCCTCTGGGGAAAATCTGTGCAACCTGCATAGGATTGGGAAAGACAGAGATTGTATAAATTATGAATGTGTGTGATATAAATATACGGTGAGAGAAAAAGAAATCCAAAGCATTTGATGCAATTATTACCAAACAGCAAGAATGAAAAACTTGTTTCATATGTATTTGGGTTGTTATGTGTGCAATTACTCCCAAAAATTACAGTTGACATGGTAGGAGAGTAATTAGATTTACAGAAGAAAAGAATATTTGAGCTGAATTAATCTGGGAAAGTATTTCAAACAACTGAAGGAACAGAGGAGATACTGGTTTAGGCTGCAATTGTCTTTGGGTTAATTGACTAAGTCCCAAAATTTTTCAATGAACTGTGAGAATGGGAGATATAGACCAGAATTTTAGTGCAAAATAAAATGCCAATTCTCCTACCAATTTATTTCTTACTCTTCTGGAAATTAGATGAAAATATAGAAAATATAATCTTTAATTCTCAATGTATTAGTAGCTAGAGTCACTGTGCCTTCCTCTTAATGTTAGTTTACAAGCAAGCAAATGTCAGAGGTAACATAGCGGTTAAGAATTTAACAGTCAAGAACTGAATATACTATTAGTTCCACCCTCTATTGTTCATTTGAATGAGCCAGGCTTGGAAAATTCAGTCCTTGGTTTGTTGCCACAAAAGCGAGTGCGTGAAATGCATCAGCTTCAGAAAAAAACCCCAATCTGTCTTACAAGACAGCGTTTACACACAAATAAAACATGTGTACATACAGCTTCTTGGCTTGGAACAGATATGGTGTCAATTTTCAACAACATAGTGAATGTCTTGAAATTAATAGGGGAAAGTTAAAGGCAAGGTTAGAATCAGAGCTCTTTTCCAGCCAAGTTTGACACAAGTTGCCAAAGTAGGTCCTCTCCTCATAGAGGGCATCTCTTCTACATTTGCATAGCACTGCAGTGTAACTCCGAAACTGCTGTTTCATAGCTAAGAAATGAAACAAAACAATTGTAAATTGGGGGAGGTTTTTTTCAGGGTGGTCAGGCATAGTCAGCCAAGGAGTGCATGTACACTTTCAGATGAATGTAAAGTCTCTGAGAATTGGTTCAGGTTGTTTTGTCTCCTTGTCCTGTTGGCTGCCTGATGGTATGTGTACCTACAGCATTTGCAGTGGCTCTTATGCAAAACTGCATCTTCTACAAAGACATTGGCAAGTAATAATACTAATGAGCAGGTAAATTGGTTGTTCTTACCTAGATTCACCATTCAAGAAACTCCATCTAATGGAGTGGAAGTGGGTATATTTCAGTGGAATCTACAGACAAGAGGTTTGTGCTTAGAACCTCTTCCCTCCAGACTCGGAGGTGGATACACAATAAATTTCATTGCTAAATTTGATTTTTATAATCAGTCCTTCACCAAAAACGCTCCTCTGGTCCACTAAGAGCATGCACTTAAGCTTTGTACCTCTGACTTATCTTCATGACCAGAAAGCAAATTTATAATTACAGGATGTTTTCTGGAATAAAAATCTGCATAACTTTCATTTTCGGTCTGCAATTTTACTCTTTACTCTTTCCAGAATTTGGAGAATGAGATAAACAGTCGTGATGCTTTGACCAAAGCAGTGCTCAGTACAGGACAGAAATTGGTAAGGGGAGGCCACCCAGCCTCCCGCAAGATTATGGAGCATCTGAAGGACCTTGAGGCTTCTGTAGAAAACTTGAAGGCAGAGGCTCAAGAGAGGAGACGGAGGCTCATGCAGTCATATGAGGCCCATCTGTTCCTAAATGAGGTAAAGGTGTTTCCTGAGAGATTTATTTTGCTCTTTCTTTGCTTAAAAGGACCTGTATCGTTAAATGAATGTAACTGCTGAGAAAGGAATAGAATTCTTACTGTCCTGATTTTTCGTATCTGGTAAATATAGATATACAGTAATCCCCCAGTTCTTCGTGTGCTTTTTATGAACACAGGATGGGTGCACATGCACACTGAGTGCCTTTACTGTGCCAGGGCATTGGACCTGCCCACGCCGGGGGTTGGGGGAAGGGGGGGAGCAAAGCCTCTCCCTTGCTCAGGGCCTGCCCAGAGTTCACTCCCTTATGAGTGTTGGAAAGGTGAAATTGTAGGGAAGCTTTATAACACAGTGTCAGGAGTTTTACTGCTGCTCGCCCAGGGCCATGGAAGGACAGGGCCTCGGCAGAGTGCTGCACCAGAGTCCCAGGGCAGCACCGCACTGCCACTGCCACTTGGCGTAGCCCTAGGCTGGCCCTGGGAAGGTGTGCACACCCCACTGGGCGGTTGGGGGGGGGTGTCATGGTGAGACAAGAGCCTCCCCACAATGTGGCAGTGACACTTCCCTCTGCTCCCCCGTCTCTGCCTGCCATGCCGAGGAGGAGCAAAGAAGATCCCCTTCCCTCCCCTGTCCATCACACAGCACAGGGAGGTGCCCGGAATGCCCCTGGCACTCTGGGGCTGAGGGGGCAAGGTGATGGGTGTGGCTTATTCCCACATCCATGAACCACTTCTTTGTGGATTTCAGCTATTCCAGGACTCTTCCAGTCCTGGACTCCTGCAAAATTAGTGGAGAAATAGCAGTTATCTTTCCAACTAACTGGAGAGCAAGCCCTACGGGGAGCAACTACGGGAACTGGGGTTGTTCAGCCTGGAGAAGAGGAGGCTCAGAGGCGACCTCATTGCTGTTTACAACTACCTGAGGGGAGGTTGCAGTCAGATGGGTGTGAATCTCTTAGGCTGACAACACCAGAACATGAGGACATGGCCTTAAACTATGACAGGGGAGGTTTAGACTGGATGTTAGGAAGAGTTTTTTCACAGAGAGAGTGATCTCTCAGTGGAATGGTCTGCCCATGGAGGTGGTGGAGTCGCCATCTCTGGAGGTGTTTAAGAAAAGACTGGACGAGGAGCTCAGTGACATGGCCTAGATGATGGGAGGCTTGGATGGATGGAGCATGGTACCCATGGTTCCACACTTGTGGGTCTGAACCCTGGATGGGTGTTCTCTTGGGAGTTGGACTAGGTGATCCTGTGGGTCCCTTCCAACTCAGAATAACCTGTGAACCTGTAACTGCAATGAGTAACACGTAACTGGAACTTCTGAGTTCTGGGTACATATTTTTTAAAAGTGTCTGCTAGACTGCATTACAGGAAGACACCTAAACTACTCTCTGATTTCACTGATATGTCAGTACACAACTGCTTTCCAGTTTTCTTTAGCTTGACCTGAATTAATCTATATTAAGGCTCATCCCTGTATTTTATACAGCTACTGGAGGTGGAGGCATGGCTGGCAGAAAGGAGTTTCATTCTGGAGACCTCTGATTATGGGAAGAATGAAGAATCCACACAAGTTTTACTTCGTAAACTTGAAGCTACCAAACTGGACATGGACAGTTTCAGGACCCGGATAGAGAAAGTACAGGAGACAGGTGCCAGCTTGATAAACAAAGACAGTGCAGAGAGGTAGGAAAATGAAAACAAGCTGCTTCTCCATGTCTAACAGAAATGCCCAGAGAAGGCAAATATGGAAAAGGTCAACCATACCCGATGGCTCATTCAGAAACATGACCTCTGAGGACATCCATCTTTCCTCCATCACCATCAAACACACCAAGCCTCTCAAAAGCTTGATGATTGTTTTAAGGTTTTCATGACTATATTTTTTTAACAACAGGTCAGTTAGTCCAGATCAGCTTCTTTGTTCATTCTCTACTCCTAGGAACTGTCATCTAGTTCTAATTTACCACAAATGTTCAAAAACCACTGTGCTTGGGAAAGGAAATGAACTCTCTTGACAAGTCACTGACTTTCATTGCAAGTTTGTTTTCATATCTGGGGAGGAGGAAGTGAAAAGAGCAGCCGCTTGTATGATATACTTTAATGTCCTGAATTAGCTGGCTGTAATAGTTTAGTAAAACTCATTCCTTGATATTATCTGGTTTATTCTGTTTTTTTAAAAGTGTTACAAATACAACATTTCAGAAAAGACAATGTTCATAAAGAACAATAAAACAAAGACATAACTTCTGGTTCTTGTTCTTTGCAGCTCAGTCATACTTTCAAAGCTCCAGAGGATCCTAGCAGACTACCAATCTCTCCTAAAGAAGTCTGAGACTCAGAGAAAAAACCTGCAAGAACAATTGCAGCTCTATCAGTTTGAAAGAGAATTCCAGCTGGTGGAGGCATGGCTTTCCAGTAAACTGTCTGTAGCAGAGTCCAATGACTATGGGCAGGACTTAGATGATGTTGAGGTAAAAGAAAATTAAAAGTATTGCATGTGTTGTGCCACAAAGCAGGAATATATTTGCTACAATTTTTGTGTATCTGCTGACAGTGAAGCATGTTACAGTTGCAAAAACTAAGCAACCAGTTATCTCTGCAGCAAGAAAGACTGGCTTCTAGTTATACAGAGCATCATCCAACAGAAAAAGTAGGTATATCAGAAAGTTAGCTCTTCTTGGGATAAAGTGAGGTCAGTACACTCCACTGCTTGTCCTGGTTATAATTTTGACCGGACCAAAACATTTGACCATAAGCCATGCTCTTATAACAATTTCTGTCGAAAATATTGGCATCAGCACTCACACATCTAGCTGTTGATCTCGAGGATAAATTCCTCCTTGGGGCACACGGTGCACAGAGGTATAGTATAATTCATAGTGTCCACTTCTGTATATCTAGACAAGTTACGTTTATTAGCTTTTGATCTGGGCAGATTCTGCTTGTCAGGAGATGGGTGACTTTTCTCTGTGACAGAGGATGTTAAATAATCATAAAAGATGCCCTCTTCTGACTCCAGATCATCTGGGTTTATCAAGTGATTTGCACTTGTACATCGCATTGCATAGCTTTTGTGTTAAACAGAACAGAGAAAGTGTTTCATTCTGTCTCTCAAAGAGGTAGGCAGACATTCTTAAATCTATGTTTGTGTCCCCATTTATTCTGCAGGTGCTGGAGAAAAAGTTTAAAGATTTTGTGAATGAGGTGAAACCTCTAGGACACTCCAAAGTTGTCTCTTTAAATGAGTTAGCATCTAAACTGGATAAGGAGGGCCACAGCAAGATGGACATTATCCAGAAGAGAGCAAAGCAAACCAATGAAATGTGGGAAAAACTATGCCATGCCATTCAGACAAGGACAGAGGTAGGAAATACATGAAAACCTGGGGCACCGAATTCCCTGCAGTCTCACATGTCCTTCTTTCTTTTCTAAACCAGTACATTGCTCAAGTTGAAACGCATGGTTTATAAGAGCAACAAGTGCATTTTGGTCAATTCTTTCTTGATCCATTTTCATTTATGGCCACTGCTAACCCTCCTGTTCCTGGCAAGGCTTGAAAGATATTTATCAGCCTCGAGTACTTGTTTTTCTTAATTCACCACTAACTCTGGTTTCCTGAAAAACAAAACAAATTAACAGTTTACCAACAGTAACAGGAGTCCAGCTCTGACACTTATTGGTCTCTTTATTAAACTACTTATCAAACAGCTTGTTAAATAAGATCATTTATGTTTAAGGAGATCATAAAATATCAGATATCCTTGACTCTTTTTTTTCCTCTAGTCTTGCCATACATATTTTGCTTATGAACTAACTCAAACCCACTAATGTCTGTTGGCAGAAATAAATACATGGCAATTCTTGATATATATTTTGACTATAAAATAGTATTAGAACATTTTTTAATCTTCTCATTTAAGAAAAACATGATTTTTACATAACTCCTCCTACTTTCACTGTTTGCAGTGTAGACCTGTATTGCAAGAAAGTTTTTTAGAGTGCCTTCTGTGGTGCAGAGAGCTACGTTTAGACAAAAATTCATTATCTTCATTTTGATAATTCTTCTTATTTAGGGACAAATTGCTGTTTGGAGACATCTGCTTCTTCCCATTATCCTAGAGAACTTAGGGAAATTAGATTATCTTAACACCTCAGTTTCAGGTGACTTTATTGGGAAGGTATTTTATTACCACTTCAGTTTGTAATGCATTATGACATAGCAGGGTTACCCTTTTTTGTGTTGTAGAAATGTTATACCGTATTACCAAGAAATTTCTTCTTTATTCCAGAATCTAAGAGCAGCACATCAAGTTCACCAGTATGATCACGATGTGGATGAAGTAAAGGGCTGGATGCAGGAGAAAGAGGCAGTGGTGGATATTGAAGATTATGGGTATGATCTTCCAGGTGTACAAACACTTCTCAGCCATCTTGAAGGAGTAGAGGTATGGAAGCAGCGTCAGGAAAGCACAGATGGGAAAAAAAAAAAAAGGAGACTAATGCCTTGATTAAAAATCAACAAAGTGCCTTGTTTGCAGGGCAACAAAAGATGAATTTATTGCATCCTTAAATATTCCTTGGGCTTGACATAAGATGGCTTTTTCCTACTGTTTTTAACATTGTGATACGTACTACAGTGATCCCCCGTTACTCATGGGCTGTTGGGTCTGGTCCCCCTCACGCGAGTTGCGGAATCCGCAAAGATAGCGACCCCACTACGTAGTCAAGTACGCCT